>CAJUYG010005881.1:0-13055 GCA_910591675.1 Galerucella calmariensis
ATTCAAAAATATTGTGGTTTAATTTCCCAAGAAATTAAAAAAAGAATGGACAATGAATATGTTTTTATTCATCAACAATATTACTTTCCGAACTTGGAACAAATCCTTTCTCAACGACAAATTAAATATAAGTTAGGCCATATGGAAAATCATATTTATTTCACATAAGTAATGAGATTTTGATTGTCACAAATAAATCTTTTTCTCGATTTTCTTTCTAATTTTCTTTTAGGAAAGAAAATTAGTGGCGCCCTACAATTATTACTGTTTTTATTTTTTTTTCTAGTTTTGCTTAAGTAAATTATTTTCTTTATATTAATAAGGTAACAAGGCCCTGCGAACTGGCTAAGGTAACCTCCAAATTTATTGGTCAGTAAGGCAAGAATCTGCATTATTCACTTTAAATTTTTTTCATTATTCAACAAAATTTTTTTAACGTCAATGGACTTTTTATTGTTTTATTGGCGCTCAACGTAAATCAACAACAATAGTGTTTCATACATTTATGTGGTCCTAAATAATATATTACTTCATTCATTACACAAAAGGAACAAAAATAAATAAGATTCATATTTTTTTAATGAGCAGAACCGAACGGAAAAATATAAAAAGTGATAAATAGCATGAAAACAATTCCACCAAAATGCAAATTATATTTCAAATTGATCGAGAAGTATAAATGTCACTTTTGACATTTCGTTCATTTTGAAGGAATTTGAATATTCAAATTATTTTATTCGAAATTTATTTCAATACGATCGCGCAAAAAATGGTATGAGCATCTCGAACGTTAAGGGTAATACCGGTCTCCAGCAAAATTGCTGTCGACCGATAAACAACCCTTACCGTTCTTAATACCTAATATACTATAGGACCACTTAAATGTATGTAGGGCTAAAACGTCGATTTACTTACCGACGTGTTAGACTTAGGAACCAGTAAACACAACCTACCGTCCTGACAACCTATGCTGTAAATGAACAAAAAAGATCGATCGCGCGAAAATTATGTTATCAAATAATCCTCGGGCCTTGATGAATACTCAAAATTTTGTCATAAAGAATCCATCAAGCGTGTTGCTCAAAGATAATAGCCCTCGGCCTTGGGCTATTATCAAGCAACACGCTTTCAGCATTCTCTATGACAAAATTATCTCGGTATTATCAAGACTTTAGGGTTATTACTACTGATTATTTTTTTCACTGGTCAAAATCTGACATTTTGGTGGTTTCAACCAATAGCAATACATTATTCTAGCCATCATTCGGTATTATACTGATTATTTTTTTCGCTTGTCAAAATCTGACATTTTGGTGGTTTTAACCAATAGCAATACATTATTCTAGCCAATCATTCGGTATTATACTGATAATTCTGCTTCCTCATCGATAAAACCTTGTTCACATCGGAACGTCAAAATTTTACTTTGAATTTGTCATTATTGACAACTAAAAGTGCTTCGAAGTTTATTGAAAAATGAACAGAAACCGATTGAGTGCCATCACCCAAGAGAATATTGAACATTCAGGTAATACAAAATTATAAATTATTGTTGAAAAAAATTATCTTCCCAAATACAACTCGCTCTTCAAATTGTATCTCATAATTTTTTATTTTCATCACTCAAACTTGTTTATTTGAGGCAAAAACATTCAAACACCGAATTTAGATAAAATCCCTCGTCCTAACGGACTCGTGATTTTATCAATCGGTTTGTTTTCATATTTTTGCCAAATAAACAAGTTTTCGTGGAAAAGAAAAAATTATCGATAAAATTTGAAGCACTCGTGGTATTACCTTTGATAAAACTGCTTCCTCATCGATAATACCTTGTTTACATTGGAACGTCAAAATTTTACTCTGAATTTGTCATTATTGACAACTAAAAGTGATTCGAAGTTTATTGGAAGATTAACACAAACCGATTCAGTGCCCACCCAAGAGAATATTGAACATTTAATACATTTAAAAAACAAATAGATTGTTCAAAAAAATTATCTTCCCGAAGACAACTTATTTTATCACATAATTTTTTATTTTCATCACTCAAACTTGTTTATTTGAGTCGAAAACATTCAAACAAACCGAATTTAGATAAAATCTCTAGTCCTAACGGACTAGTGATTTTATCGATCGGTTTGTTTTCATATTTTTGCCAAATAAACAAGTTTTCGTGGAAAAGAAAAAATTATCGATGAAATTCAAAGCACTCTTGGTATTACCTTTGATAATTAAATCGACCAATTAATAGAGGATAATACTCCTTGCATGAGAAATTATATTACCGAATAAATTTTGATAATTTCGCCATAACTTTTGTCAAGCATGCTGCTTTGAGGCAATAAGCCTCCGCCTTCGGTGACGGGTTGTTACCAAGCAATACGCTTTCGAAATCTATGACAAAATTAATGCAAATTATCAATGCTCTTGGTATAATATGGCTGAAAATATTTTTTGTTTCTCAACTACTAGAAGCGTTCAGCATTGTTGAGAATAATTTCCCATTCAACATTCTATTTTCTTCTATGCGAATAATACTAGAAAAGTAAATACTGATAAATAGATTAACAGAGGTACAATTGTAACTAACAAAACAACCGCTGGACTCGTCCAGTTAGTTTTAGTATCTCGTTTTCCCAGATGTCCACGTTTGCGGCAAAATCAGTGTGTTTTAATTTGACAGATAGCTCTCACTGGGGATTTCAGGCCTACCAAACTTATGTAAACTATAAAGGGCACGTGTGAAAAATTAACGCGAATGTGTCACGTTCTGTCTCGTTATTCAAGTATTTACGGTGTATTAGATCAGAGTCGTACAATTAACCAGATGGCTGGGAGGGTTTTCAGCAAATTAGCAGCTATATTTAGTTTTGAATTTTTTTTTACGAGTCATGAAAATATTTAACCAGCTGGTGGAGACTGGTGTATCCCTATTTAGTCCAGGAATTATATTCCAAAATTCCGAAAATTTCAAGTTACGTCCGTTATCGAGAAATAATGAAAAATGTTTAACTTTTGTCCATTACCGAATTTGATTTGACCTACCTTTTTGTTTTTTTGTCTTTTGCTATTTTCTTGGGATATAATTTAAGGATGGATGATCATTATAATGGAAGACGATTGAAAGCCCAATTGTGTTGAAAAATGGGAGAAGGAAAAGATATCAACAACTTGTCATTCAAATTACCAAACTTAAAAGTGTTGATAGATATTGCAGAATAATAATTATTCTAACGTCTTGAGACATATTTTTTAAAGTCACTGACCATTCAACCAAGGAGCAACAACTACTTACCGGGCTATAGGCCCCGACGGATATTGAATTACACTTCAAAGTCAAACGGGGTTGGCATATCTACAAGATATACAGTGTGGTAACCACTTATGGAATAAGATTCTTTTTATCATTATTTTAAAAAATTATAAAAAATGCCAAGACACGTCAACTTTTGAATTGAGTTGTGCGTTATGTAAACATAAATTTGAATGTACAGGGTAATTCACGCAAGTATGCCATAGTCGGTGTTGTTTTTTTAATGAAACACCCTGTATATTTGCATATTTTTGAAATCCTCTTAATAATCCGATTCCAACAAACTAAATAATATATGGTCAATTATGAATTATGCAAGGTGAAATTTTAAATTTAATAATTTATTACACTTGAAATATTGGTACTTTTTTAAATTAGCTAAATTGGATTTATCAAAAATCTAAACTAATTAATTCTGTGGCTGTATTGCTAAAGGGCATAACTCAGTTTTTCATACTTTTCAGGAGAGGCGAAAAACTGATATTATATAAAATTTCCGATTCACAAATTCTAAAACGATTTAATATTTTGAGATTTGGTCTGCATAATGTATTTTTTTTTGTCTTAATCCATTTTCTTACTTATTTTTCGAAAACTGGCATTTTTTTTTAGAATTTTGAAACTTAACTCATTGAAATACTGTAAAGCAATTAGGCAAAAAGACATAACTCGAACCCAAAATAACCCAAAATTTACATTCTGTAATAAGTCAAAAGGATATATGTCGAGATATGCCATTTTGCTTAAAAGAAAATGTAATTTCTATTAGTCCTGTTAAGATATAACTTGAGTTAAGCCTTAGCGGTCTTATAATATAAAAAAAACAAAGCAAAATATAGTACTGCTTTTATTTGAACTAAATATTAAAATTCTACATCGCTCATTAATCGATCGTTGATGAATAGGCACTGAGAATTCTGACAAAATAACGGCTTTTCGTCGGCAATTTTGCGTAAATGCGTAATATCAATCAGGCAAAAGGCTATAACTCGCCACTTAAACCAGAGGAACGAGAATTTACATCAAGTTAAAAGGACATATCTCGAGTTATGCCTTTTTGTCTGGTTATGAATGCATTGGACTATTAGACATAACTCAATTTATTCCTTTTTGTCTTAAAACATTTTTGTTCCACTTCAAAATAACTATAGTTATGTCTTTTTACTTTTTTACGAGAAAAAAATAGATTTTCAGAAATATATGATATTATGACCTTTTGCTTGATTGGATATTCTCAAATATATCTGTTATGCCCTAATTTTAATAAAATAAATCTCTTATTTTTAGGAATTAAGTTATGCCGCTTTGTCATATTATAAAGCTATTTTTTTTAAGTATCCTACTGTAGATAACTCATTTTCCCAAAAAATCGAGTTATGCCCTTTAGCCTTACAGCCACAGAATTATTATACGTATTTGTATATTAAACAAAACCTGCTACGCCCATGAATTTTATCATGAATACCTAAAAACTGCCTAAAAACGCCAATAATTAGACAAAATCGGTAAATAATGTGGATTGTTTTAAATCGGTAAATAATGTGGATTGTTTTCTATTCTGTCAGTTCTTGATGTGTTGACAGTTTATACTGAAAAAGTGAAATCTTTGTCAAACACTCTTTCCTTGTCGACTTAACAATGAAATATTCAACTGAGACTCACCGAATTGAGATTTTGATGATGATCGGGTACGGGGATAACTGCAGAAGTCAAGTTGAAGTGGCAAACTTATTTAATCACAGGTATCCTGAATTGCCTAATATTCCACAAAGTACTGTGTCTAAGATTCATGCACAATTCAGAGAACTTGGACATGTCAAACCATTGAGAAGAAAACCACACTTCGTTGAAGATGATGTGAAAGTGGGTATTTTGTTAAGTGTCGAAGAGAATCCAACTTCAAGTACACGTCAAATTGCCCGTGAAAATCATGTTATTAATACAACTGTTCTAAGATCTCTTCATAAGGAAAAACTTCATTCCTACAAATCAACTTTTGTGCAGGAGTTAACAGAAGACGATCCAGATCGTAGAATGGATTTCTGCGAAAGACTGATGAATAAGCTGAACAGAAATGAGATAGCTCTTGGTACCATTCTTTTTTCTGACGAATCAACATTGACATTGAATGGAGAGGTAAGCTGACAGAACTGTAGATATTGGTCTTCAGAGAATCCTAATTGGATGCGTGATACACATACTCAGTACCCTCAAAAGGTGAACGTTTGGGCCGGTATATAGGCGACCATATTATTGGTCCTATATTTATAGATGGAAATTAGACAGCTGTAAAATATTTGAATATGCTTAAAAATGAAGTTATTCCTGCGTTGGCAAACTTATGTCCCAACGCAATAGATCCTAGCTTACCGAATGAAAATGTTTGTTTCCAGCAAGACGGGGCAATACCCCATTATGCTTTAATGGTAAGAATTTATTTAGATAAAATCTCCTCCAATAAATGGATTGGACGAAGAGGTACTGTTGAGTGGCCAGCTAGAACGCCAGACCTTACGCCGTTAGATTTTTTTCTGTGGGGTTATCTCAAGAACAAAGTATATGCAACACAACCAACTAGCATTGTAGACCTCAAAGACAGGATAACTACAGAAATACGGAATTTTTCACCTCAAACTTTGAACAAAGTTAAGGAGGAGTTCTCTAGGAGACTGTGCTATTGCCAACAACTAGGTGGAGAACATTTTGAGCATTTATTTTAATGTATTGAAATCAAATACATCAGGTATTTCATGTTTAGTTATTATTTAGTTTGTTGAAATTGGTTCATTTAGAGGATTTCAAAAATATGCCAATATTCAGGGTGTTTCATTAAAAAAAACAACACTGACTATGGCATACTTGCGTGAATCACCCTGTACATTTACATTTATATTTACATGACGCACAACTCAATTCAAAAGTTGACGTGTCTCGGTATTATTTATAATTTTCTAAAATAATGACAAATAATTTTATTCCATAAGTGGTTTCCACACTGTATAACACCAATCATTCTGGTTTGCAATGAGGAGCACCAATATGGAACAGATACTAAAAAAAAACTTCCAGGGGGGAAAATTCGGTACTCGGACATTTTTTTCAAGGTTCGTTGATAAAAAATAAATTTGTTGTAATGGTTCTGATTTATTTAAAATGCCACCATGTTTTTCCTTGTCCAAGAAAATTAGATCGATACGTTTTAAAAATAAGTGTCTCTAGAGAAAAAAAAAAGATTCTGAATTATATCCAGTTCAGAAATAAAAAAGGCAGTTTCCAAGAAAATATTTCCAAAAACTAGTGTCCGCAAACCTTCCTGTTGGCGACAGTTTTCTTACTTTTTCCAATGAGAGATAATAAGCTTGAAAAGCCAGCCAAAGTACTAGCAAAATGGAAAATTATGCTCACAATATTCATAAAAAGGAGTATGAAAAGCATATGGAAAACCACGGCGCAGATGCTACAAGGAAAGTACTATCAAGAATTGTTTGTGAAAATAGACCAATTAACCGAGAAAACAACTTCAATGTGACCAAGAGGAGAGGAAGTTCTGAAGCTAATATGACACAGGATTTGATGAGAATTATAAAAAGTCATGAACAAGAAATACAATCCAAATTTTCAAAGACCACACAACGGGGTGTCAAAATCGTCGATTCTTGAATTCAGTGGAAAAAAGAAATATTAGTCCAGAATCCACACGACAGGCTTTTTTTTGTCAGTCCATCCAAATTGCTTATTGAAATTTATTCAAAATAGCCCAAACTCTCGACAGAATAACCGTCCCTACAGCTGAGGAACTTATATTTTGTTTGCTACTAGAACATGTTTCCATTTTTTGATTAAATACTTCCCACCGTTCGCTTATGGATTGCTTATAGTGCTTTACCTGTCATTAATAGCTAAAATATACTGCCTAAGCCTTGTTCACCCTACCACTTTTTCATACACACGTACTACCGGCAAATTTTGTATATTTTGTCACCTATGACCTGCATATTATATTTATTTTGCATGGAACTGTATAATATAAAACATATTATTATGATTGGGAAAAGTTCAATTTTGTATATTTATTCATTGAAACTGATGATATACAAACCGACATAAGGTAAATAGCCCAACTATCGGACGCTTAAGAGCAAAGTCGAACTTTAAGCATTCAGAAAAAATATATGCTCTGGAAAATCACTGACACAGATTGCAGTTCAGGTTCCTATATTTCTTTGCCTATCATCATATATTATCTCGTTTGATAATAATAAATAAAGTTGTCCAATAATCAATAATGTATTAAAAAAGGTACATTTGTCCCAGTCATCGGACGCTCTAACAGAGTGAAGCTCTAATTATCGGAAGGGATATGTCCTTATTATCGGCATATGTGGGATATATAATAAACAAAAACATAAATTCCAATTGATTTGTAATACAATAAGACAAGAAACAAAACATCAATTCTAAACTGTTTAAAATACAATAAAAACGTTTGATATGTATTCAAAAAATGAGCGTTCTGTCATCCAGCCATTATCTGACTTGCCATCTCCCACGATTTTGGAACATTATTAATGACCTCCTTTGGATTTCTCTTATGAGAATATATTATAATAAGCGGTGGTGGCAGATCCCCAGCAGCATTGCACATAGAAAGTACAGTAATTGCTTCTTTTCCGTTATTATTTGACATGCTGTATACAGTTTTGTCACCCTTTTTAGTTAGAACTTTTTCTCCTTTGGGACACAAGAATACGGCCGTTTCGTCGCAGATATAAACTCTATTTGGTTCGGTTACATTGTTTTGATTCTCTTTCAAATAATTATTCACCTCATCGAACCATTGGCGCATTTTTATCTTCTGTCACTTTAAATCGGTGTCCACTCAGGCTCTGTGGAACCCTTTTAGGTCTTCTTAAAAAGCGCTTATACCAATGACGGTCGATAAATAGACTCAAAAATGGAGCATGATCCTAGCTATAGGACATGTAATTAAATAATTAATAGGAGACTCAAATGAAAACAAGCTTCAGTAAAATAATTTTTTACATGAAGCTTATACTCCACATAATAGTTAACATTTCATAACATAAAAAAATCCGTTGCTAATTTTTTTTGTTTTTATTCAAACTTTACTATGAACTATCTCAACTATCAGTCAGATAATGTACCAAATATCGGTCATATCATGTACGAACTATCGGTATAGCAGTTTATTAATGTGCTCACGCGAATATAATATTTAATTAACTCTTTTATTTAATGAAATATGCTATGCCGATAACAGGTCGGAAAAATCATTGGTTTATCAAGAACTATTGTATTCTGGAATATCTTAGAAACTTTTCATCAGTATTTTGTGATGCAATTTCAAAAAACCATAACATTGTTGTAGTTATCGCCGTTATCGGACACCTGTCCGATAGCTGGTACATAACCCAATTTAATATGTCCCACTTATCGGCCACCATTTTATAGGAAAAAGCAACGATAAATTAACAAAAAAAACTATTGTGGAATAGTTAATATACAATATTATACTAGAAAAATCAACCACATAAAGATATTTTTTTAATAAACATCAAAAATGTAAGATTACTGAATAGCATTGTCTTACCTATTTCGCTAGCGAAATGACGCCTTAGGCTAGTGTTGTTACCACTCGACTATTTTCAAGCTTACTGAGAATTATAGAAGTGTGTAGAGGTGGCCAAAAATGTGCAATTTTTCAGAAGAATATATTTTTCGTCTTAAAGATATACACTTAACTAGTTATTAATAAAAAACCAAAAAAGTGTCCGATAATTGAGACGTGGCCGATATTTGGGTCATTCACCTTAGTCCGTGTTTTCTTAATAACCTGTAGTATAGTTGTCTGAAGGTTCAAAGTTTTATAGGATTGTTTCATTTAATCTCCGGAATTCTCCCCAACATCCATCTAGAGCTATATAAAACTCTTGACACTGATGTTCAAGAGGCCATGGAGCAAACCACGTGAAAAATTTAGCGCCTCAGTCATTATTTTCAAGATTTTGCATTGAGGTTATCCAAGTGACGTGCTCAGTTAGTAACAACCTGAGGAAGGTGAAAATATACGTCGCATTATCTCAAACGGGTTCTTCAAATTTTATCGATAATATTTATAATTTATGGAATAAGTTTTTTTCACGATGCCAATAGAACTATTTTCTATTAATTGGTCGATTTAATTATTATTTTTGTCTCCAAATCTTGGAACTGACATTTTGTATAACCCTTAGATTGACAAGTTTACGTATTCACAGAAAATATTCCCAAATCAGCTTGGAAACGCTAAGATATATACGATAAGATCTCATGGGGTTCCTATCAGTGTAATTGATCGCTAATAGGCTATTTTTGAACGGGGATGGGTAATTTGGTCCCCGCTACCTGTGTTAATCCTTTGGTAGCCAGGCACTTCGATAATCCGGCTGGTAATTTCTCCCCCAAACTAAAATATAATTATTTCTGCTTCTTGGAAATTTTTAGGAATAACAGGTAGTTTAGACGGATATAAAACCCTTATATTATTATAATTTGCAATCATTTGAATTATTACTTAGTTTTAGTACGTGTGAATTGTTGTGAGAAAGCAAATTATGGAGGTGAAAATTATCAAAAGTAATCGTGGCAAGGATTTACTTGTAGTTAACGGTTACAAGTTTAATTTCCACAAAAAACTGAAAACTTCAGAAGAAACTTGTTGGGAATGTACCAACAGAAAATGTAAGGCCTGTATCTATACATTAGGTGTATCAACTGCAATATTCGTGACTAAAACTTCATCCGAACACTACCATCTTGCGGACATTTCAACGTTAAATAGGCAAACAGTTTCTGCAGTTTGCAAGAGAAAAGCTGTCGACGATATTTCTGAAAAACCGTCAAAATTTATACGTATGGCATTGAAAGAAAATTTACCAGCGACACTAACAACCAGGGACGTGGAGTACGTTAGGAAGAATATGTATAATAGTCGACGTAAGTTTATACCAGCGCTTCCGAAAAATATTAACGATGTACATGAAATTTTGAATTCGATTGACGTAAAAACTTCGCGTGATGAACAATTCCTTTTTCTTAATTGTGTGTTAAATAATATCCTTGTGTTTACGTGTCTTTCAAATCTTGAAGCTCCGGGGAAAACGCAACGAATCTACGTCGACGGCACATTTGATTATTGTGCCAAATATTTCACACAAATGTTTACAATTCACGGTTTTTTACACGGAAATTACATACCTTTAATGGTATGCCTTCTACCCAATAAAAAATCGGAAATATACGAAAGACTGTTTCTTTTGGTTCAAGATAAGTGCTCCAAAATTAATATTAACTTCGATTTTAAGGAAATAGTGTGTGATTTTGAAATGGCCATACATAAAGCCGTTCGAAAAGTTTGGCCTTCCACCCAAATTATCGGATGCAGATTTCATCTCGCCCAGGCATGGTTCCGGAAAATTAAAACTATCGGTTTAGTTGTGGAATATAACGATGCGAGCAGTGATATTGGTCGGTGGTTGCACTTGACTTTTGGTCTTACTTATTTACATCCCAATGAAGTGGGTGATTGCGTTGCGTTCGAACTATTCGAAAATAGACCAAATGACATGAGATTGGAGAAGTACGCTGCTTATCTAATCGAGAATTATGTTGATGAAGAATCTCTTTTTCCACCGACAATTTGGGCCAAAAATTCGTCTGATCTCACGCGAACAACAAACGCTTGCGAAGCTTTTCACAGAACTTTTAACGATTCATTTTACAAAGAACATCCAAATATAATAACATTTCTTGAGAAATTAAATGAATTCCAAATCGAAACTTATATCAAGTTGCAAAGTTGTCATTTGAAACATTATGTAAGAGACCCTAAAATTAGAAATCATCAAAAATTTATTGAAAACCTTATAGAAAAATACAAAAACTCTGAAATAGATAGAACTCATTTTTCAACATGGATTTCATTTAAATGTGTAAAATTTTGAAATTCTCATTTGTGTAAAAATTATTTATATGTTCATGCCATAGAGTTGAAATTAAAACCTTTAAACTATTTTCATGTTTTGATTTTATTTCTTCTTTGAACCGAAAGCATATACCTGATTGTGGGGACGAAATTACTTGTAGGGAATTTATACCTGTCAGTCATGGGGACCAAATTACCTTTTGAAATTTCGTGACGTCATCTTTGGGGACCAAATTACCAACTCCGTTTTGAACACGTGACTAAGAATACACAGTTTTAATAGGCTCAAATGTCAAATAAAAAATTATCATATTAACAAAGCTCTGAGCCATTTATGTCTACGCTAGAGGAATATGCGATGTGTTCGTATGGGAAATAGTTCCACATATGATGATGTCACTTTTCAGTATTTTTTTATTTTTATGAGTATGAAAGAAATCTCCGCTTTGCTATAAAAATAAATGTATGCTAGAGTCGGTATGTTTGGCTTTGTTAGTTCCTACTGTTTCTCATCTTCCTCTGAACAAGCCGTCCTTACATTTCCATTCAGTCAAAATTATTCAACGAACATTTTAATATTGAGTAAGACTACACGTTTTCGACAGGCACTCAAAAATTGAATTAGTATTGTCTGCTTACACTCCATTGTACTCGATTTCACGATTTGCCGATTTTTACCTGATATCCATCAATGCCATTGTCATGATCCGATTATGAGATACATCTCCATTTATATGTGAAATTTTATACAAAAATTTTGGATTTTGGGTA
Organism: Galerucella calmariensis; assembly: GCA_910591675.1. Taxonomy (NCBI): domain Eukaryota; kingdom Metazoa; phylum Arthropoda; class Insecta; order Coleoptera; family Chrysomelidae; genus Galerucella; species Galerucella calmariensis. The sequence continues at coordinate 12,069 of CAJUYG010005881.1, forward strand.
AAAAATAACTAAATATTAGCAGATGTGTATGAGGGTCGTTTTAGATTTGAAGCTTAAAAACTACACTAATACATGCGATTCTTTTTAAATACGGGATATCCTGTTACGGATAAGTAAGTAATAGAATAACTAGATGAGATACTTGATATTATTGATAACACACAGGACATAATCTACTGAAATGTTTTGACCGCAAAATTGTGAAAAAAATGGGCTGCTGTCAAATTTCATGTGATATTTGTTAGACCATATGGATAAGCAGTAGAAAACAGATCTTTTTACGTTACTTATTTCAATTTTTTTTTTCGTACTGCAAGATATTCAAAAGTTCTTTTTCCTTGCTTCTTCATCTACATATTGAATTTATGAAACAACGAATTGCTAGATTTGGGCGCGTCATCAATTGACATCGGAAGCTGAATTGTCAGAATTGAACATTTTATCCGAATGTATATTGGTTCACAAATTTGTATGATTTGCAGTAATCAGGAAGAAAAAAAATATCATTCGAAAAAAATTGTTTCTAGATTGCAATTGCAAGCGGATCAAAAACATAAATAGGGTGACAATATTAACTGATGGAAGGAAGAAATATGTTCAAAGACTTCCTTCGAATAATATATCGATATTCTGAAAAGTGTGAATGGGTCAGCAACCGAACTAACTACTAGGGTATTGGGGACATGACCAAAAACTGTATTAAGAACGGAAAAGACAGAGCCTCTAATTATGACAAGTTCTAAAGAATTCTTTCTTATAAAGTTGCTGGAATAAAAACTAGATTCACACCTCACATTTTAAGCAGTTCACATGCGGTACAATATAATATAAAAACATGTTTGAAGGTTTGGATGAGACGTGGATTTGAGGCCAAGGTTACATAAGGGAAACATGGCATGGCTCGGCATTTGCTAGAGACATATAAAAGTACCAGGTGTCTGCCTTCCTTGATATAGAGGGTGCATTTGACAACACCTCCCACAAAGT
>CAJUYG010005882.1:0-13051 GCA_910591675.1 Galerucella calmariensis
GCATATATTATACATATTTTATCCCAATTATGAAAATCACTTCAAGTTCGGAAATGGTTATAGATAGATAGATAAATTAAAAAGCACAAAAGATACTCGAATTAATCCATAAAAGAACTACACCAAAAAATTTTAAGCGCCAGAAAAAAACTAAGTTATGCTTCATTGGGTGATTTTTTCTAAAAGCAAAATATAGAGAAACTTGCCTATGCGAAGCACATGGTAATATGGACCTACTGGTGTCTTAACTGGAAATGTTCAACATCATTAAAGAAGCAGCTCCGTATGATGTTATAAAAAGCTTAACTTGTGAAAATCATACCAATAATAAATGTTTGAAACGAAAATGTAACAATTGTAACTACAAAGAAATTGGAATATTTGAACTTAAAAAAAAACGACATTGTAAAATATGAAAAATGGAAAACTGTGAGAGTATTTTTTTTATGTTTTTGGTATAGTTAAATATTTGCACATATACCTATCACATAATAAATAATTTTGTCACAATGTATCAAAATGTATAATAAAATCCATTAAATCTCAGCTCCGTGGCTTTGTCCTAGCAAAAATTATGGATAATGTGAAAAATATTTTGTAATTATTTGGGCCATTTATCTAGCACTATTTATCTCTTCTGGTTTTATCATTTAACTACATGTCATAATATGTATGTGTTATTTTCAAATGTAGAAAAAACTAAAATTATTTTCGTAAAATATGACGTTGCTGGTAGAATCACCCAAATATTTGAACACATTATCACTGACCCTCTCATTATTAGTTTTATCAACATTGTTGATCTTTTTTTGCTCTGATGAGAATTCACTTATGTTAAATTGTTAAACTTAGCCATATTATGTAACCATGAATAACTAGTAATAATTCATATGTTTTTTCAGGCAGTCAGCATGGTATTTGGCTTTCACCATTTGGAATTATTCGATAAGTTGGGATTGGTAAAAATATAATGACACATAGAAAGAAAAAAAATACTCTTTTGTGAAGTATATGTACAAAAAGTAAAGTCAAGTAAAACCCATCCGAAAAACTGTGAAAAGAAGATTGTTCGAAGCTGAGGCATTAAAAATAACCACAATTTAAACATCATATGGCAGCTGTACTGATCAACTGTCAATTGACGAAGTCAGGAAAGTACACAAGTAAAAGAAGGTTCACTTTAGAAGAAAAAGTTTTGTCAATTTCCCTGTTTGAAGAGGGTCCCAAATCATACAATTTTCTTGCGACATTATTTGTATTGCCAAGCAAGACAACATTATCAAGACTGCTCGAAAAAATTGTCGGTGGTCCAGGCATTCACAAAATGATTTTTGATTCACTGCAAGAAGTATCAAATAATATGAATGACAGGGAAAAATATGTTGCTATACTGTTTGATGAGATGGCAATTATGCCTGGCTTACATTATAATGAACACCTTGGTCTCATAGAAGGATTTGAAGATATGGGAGATGGCATAAGGGAGAGTCATCTGGCAGACCATGCTTTGGTGTTTATTGCAAGAGGAATCAAAAAGCCGTGGAAAGCTCCCATATATTTCCATCTAGCAGGTAGAGGTGATGCAAAAACACCCTAAGTTAAACAGTTGTTACGGCAGGTGATTATTGAAATTTTAAGAATAAATTTGAAGCCTGTAACAGTTATTTGTGATCAGAATAACGCAGCTGTCATATATGGTTTGATGACAGAAACGAGAGAAAAATACCTTAGGAATAGGATACCAAACTATAGGGAAGGATCATTTGGAATAAATGATTGGAGAGTATACTCAATTCTTGGTCCTCCTCATTTGATAAAAGGTATAAGAAATAATCTGATAAACAAGGATCTCATGTATGTTAGGAGAAATGTGATGAAGACTGCTAAATGGGAGCATATTCAAAAATTATACGAATACAATAGTCTTGTCTCTGAAGTAGCGTTGCTGCTACTCTTCAGTTAGTAAGCAGAATTGGTGAGATTTTTTTTATAGAAGGCACTAAGTCACTTGAGCATAAGACGTACAATAATTCAAAATAAGTAATAATACTATTAGTAAAGATAGTAGGAATAGTTCAATTAATTTTAAAGAATTGCTCCATATAACATACTGTAAAGAAAAAGCTGCACTTTATTTTCATTGACATGTCTATTGTTTATATTCACCTATTGTTCATATGTTGATAAAAGCATTTTTATATAATAATATGTGTTATTTATTTACAGATTCACAAAAGGTCATTCGCGCTAGAATAGAGGACACAGCAGAATTGCTAGCATTCTTTGACCATTTGCTTGACTCTTTTAATGGGTCGAGCAAACATCATGACCAGGGCAAGATTCTACGGTGTGGCTTAAGTGAGACATCAGATCACTATCGCTTCTGGAATTAAGATGCTTTGCCACTGCTGACCACAATGAAATTTATTAAAAGATCAGCCAGGGACATTCAAATCCTCCCAAGTCTTGCAAACTAGGCATTCAATATCAATAACATCAAGGCAATCTGGGGTATATTTAAACAGAACGGGCTTGATTATCTATTGCCCAAAGGTTTGAACCAGGATCCCCTTGAGAATTCATTTGGACAACTCAGAAGTTTTGGTGCTCTAAATACACACCCTTCAAGTACACAGTTTGTAGGAATTTCCAAAACAGTATTCTTACAAACCACTGGATCAGCTTACAAACATACTTTCAACTGCGAAAATGACCAGTGCAGTAATATGTTCAAGTCCTTATCAAAATTGTTCAGACCGGAGGTAGTGTGGATAATATTATAGCCGTTGAGCTCCCACAAAAACCAACAGAACAAACATTGTCTACAATATTACAGGAGTTGGCAGCTAATTATGTATCCAGTTTTATTTTGAAAAAATTGAACAAAAAATTCAATGCACGAGATGCCAGTCGGCTCTATTTTGTACAGTTGCTACAGCCCAGCTCCATGCATTAATAACTGCCAGAAAATACGGTGGTAGATGTGCAAAAAGGTTGAATTACCCAACTGTGCCATTTGCAGTTGCTTTCAATCAAATGGTAAAAATAACACAGCTCTACAAAAAGAGACTTTTTTTCTGTTGCCCTGGATTTCATCGCGAATTTTAACATTTTTAAGTGCCCAGATTACGAATATATTCATGAAAGTTCTCAATGTGCTATCAGGGTCGATGGGATTGTCACATGATAGATAGATAGATTTCTGCTGATCTTTGAAAAGAGATTGTCCTCTGAAAGATTATAAAAAAAGCTCATAAAAGGTGTTCTATGAAAATATCAAATATATTTTCTACATTTTCCACTTCTTTTTTTCTTCAATGTATCCTAATTTCTTGAAACATAACTGTCATTATAAATACAGGGTGTCCCACGACGATTAAGATGTGATATCATAACTCCACATTGGCAGATATTAGAATGTCAGGACAGGCAGAGGCTATTGAATTTAACATTAAATCAAGTGTTGTTGAGTGTAGAGATATAGATTTCCCACCCTTTGTATACTTTGGCAAGTTTATCTGAAGCCGTGAAAGGAATGCAGTCGAAATATTTCGATATTGCCACGTTTAACTATGGAAAAGCTGAGTAAAGCTAAGTGCTATGTATGTGGTGATAATAATTAGAAAATGGACTTTTTATTATTAACAATATGATTAAACGTTAATTCTATAATGTGCTTGTTTCCTTGGATTTTCTCTATTCATTATTTATTCAATTTATGAATATTAAAAATGAGTACTTTTCCAAATTTGTTATGGGCTTCTTCAAGCTGTGGCAGCGTTGTGCGAAAACCATAATGACCACACCCTCCGAATGGCTCCGAACCTCATAATTGGTGATTTTTATTGAAGGGCCTGGCCAGCTGACTTCTTATTGGCAAGCGCCCGCGTGTGTTCTTCTCTCTCACTTCGTCAATTGATTGGTATTGATTTATCCAGTGGCGTTGATATTGTCAGTGACATTTGTATTTTCAGTTTTACTTGGTATCTTTAACTTTTGTATTTTGTGCTTTTATTAATACTTTTTTGTGATTTTGAATAGTGTATGTATGTTTTGTGTTTGTTCATTTTTCAAAAATGAATCAATATACGCGTGGAAAGACACTTCATAGCCAAACTAGAGAGGTGATTGCTAATGTTTATAGGTAAGCTATAATATATAAATAGCTATCGATTCATTTTCATTGCAAGACTTAAATTTTATAAGAAAATTTTATGAATCAATCAAATCGTAATGGGTCACTGTTAATTTCAATAACTAGGTTTAAAAATTTTTACTTACTTTAATAAATAATAAACGTTTAATTACATCTGCATTTATATTAAAGGACCTAATAATTTAGCACTAGTGTAGATTATCGATAATTTGCATAATCATTTTAATTTTTGGTAACTAAGCCTAAACTCGACAAAGGTATCTAATAGTTAAAAGAACTGTTTGATGTAACCATACAAAAATACTTTGGCCTCCTGGCCGGAATAAAAACATAATTAAATGTGGAGCATATTTTATATCTTTGTTTACTTGTTTTTATAGAGTTTGTGAACAATAAAGAGGAAATAACTCGCTTAATTTACCCCTTAAACGAAAGCTCGATCGGGTGTCCATTTACACAGGAGTTAGTATTTCGACGATAAAAAAATTCATAGGGAAGATCCAGAAAGGTTAGAACATAATCCTAATCAACAACTTAGTAGCCCCGGAAAGAAGAGAGCACGTCTGTCTCTTACAGTGAAAGACGATTACAATTTCCAAATAATACGCCAAATACCGGTGTTTTGAACCTTACCTTTAGGTAAAGCAGAACAAAAATCAGTTTCCATATATAATTATTATATTAAAATATAATAATTATATATGGAAACTGATTATATATATGTAAATTATTATATAATAATAATTATTTTCAATACTTTTATAAAATAGCTACCGTACGCCATTGGTACGCAAATGTCAAATAGGCGCCATGTTTCCTCGCCTCCCACCGATTCCCCGTAGTCACAGATAAACTTGCCAAACTATACTTGGTCTTATATACTACTCTAGATTATTGCGCATTTCTTTAGCTTCAAAAAGTCAGATGGTCAAAGGACTGAGTCCTTCTTTCATATTACAACCGCTAGTCACTTTTCTTATTAAAGCGGGAATGTTGTGCCAATTTATGGCATATCTTGGGGTAAAATCTCACCATAACAGACCAAATTATAGCTTACCAGAAATATCCCTAAGTCTGTTGGAAGGGATCAAGTTTATAATGAACAACAACAAGTTAGTGGTGACAATAGGACTGAAATATGTATTGAGAGAAAACCCATCGAATAGACTTACTGACCATCACATATTTCTATTCAAAATAGCTTTATCTAATATGGTAACTAATTTGAACATTAGAGAGTCAGAGTGTACAAATAAATTGCAAACACGGAAGTTCGAACTCAAATCTTATACCTCATCCCGATCTATGTACTTAGTTATTGACAAGAACGACCCTATCATTGGAAGATTTTCAGCTGCTTTAAAACTGGCATTTCCTGATCAAATACATCTATTACTTGAATCATGTGATGATAATAGTAAAAAACACGCGAGAAACACAAGTGTTTGCCATAAATGTTTCAACCATATTCGCAATAGCCATCCCTATCTTACAGGTTTTCCCAGCAGTCTAAGAACACAAACAATACATGTGGCAAAAATCCATCCTCAATGTGACTTTGATAAACACTTATTCCTGCTGAAGCCGATCGATGCAGCAGTAGCCCCGAACATGTATGATAGGGATGAAAAACTGCACAATTTATGGAAAGAGCATACTTCTAAGATTCTATTTAGTAGCAGAAGATATTATCCTGCCACAGATAAAAAACTGATGGATCATATGAGAACCCTAATTTCGGAGTCAGTTAGGGAGGTCGAAATGGTTTTCAGTCATAGATCTTATGTCAGGTTTTCATCAAATTCCCATAGAACAGTCTTCAAGGAAATATACATCTTTTAGCACAGAAAAAGGTTCCTTTCAGTATACAAGATTACCATTTGGTTTAAATATAAGTCCAAATAGTTTTTCAAGGATGATGTCCATAGCATTTTCAGGATTAACTCCAAAAAAAGCATTTCTTTATATGGATGATATAGTTGTAATAGGGATGTCAGAAAATCATCATTTGAGTAATCTCGAAAGGGTGTTTAGCACATGTCGGAAATTCAACCTTAAATTAAATCCACAAAAATGTCAATTCTTCAGACGAGAAGTAACATATTTAGGACACAATTTGTCTTGTGAAGGGGTTCTACCCGACAAGGCAAAATATTCAGTCATTGAGCAATATCCAGTTCCCAAAAATTCAGAAGAATCTAAAAGGTTCGTAGCATTCTGTAACTATTACAGACGTTTCATTCCCAATTCCGCTGAAATATGCATACCTCTCAATAAATTATCTAGGAAAAATGTAAAATTCGAGTGGTCAGAAGACTGCGAAAAATCATTCCAAATACTAAAATCGGCATTAATTCAGCCGCCTTTTCTGAAATATCCAGATTTCAATAAAAAATTTATATTGACAACAGATGCTTCAAATATTGCGTGTTCTGCAATACTTAGTCAGGAATACGAAGGTATAGATCTACCTATAGCTTATGCATCGCGAAGTTTTAAGAAAAGCGAATTAAATAAACCTATAATCATGAAAGAACTGTTAGCTATCCATTGGGGAATTAATCATTTCAAGTGTTATTTATATGGCTCTCCACATTCTATTGTGAAAACGGATCATAAGCCGTTAACACATCTTTTTTCGATGACAGAACCAACTTCGAGACTTACAAGAATTAGACTAGACTTAGAAGAATACAACTTCGAAATACAATATTTGGAAGGAAATTCAAATTATGCGGACAGCATTTCAAGGATATCCGTAAATGAATTAAAAGACTTGTACATTGACAATGACAATGCTCACGTTTTAGCAATAACGAGGTCAAAAACTCGTCAGAGTAAAGCTCAGCCTACAGGATGAACATACGGATCAAAAACAGGATGAGATTTAGCCAAGCCTTATTAAATATCGATATAGTTAACTTTAGCAATTTACAACGAAGATTCAAGAATGAACTGAAAGTGCGGATAACCATAAATCAACTTTCAAATTTTAAGTTAATGCCAAGAGCAATGATTATACCGCACTAAATAATTAATTAGAGAAAACGCTCAAGATTCTGCGTTGACAGTATTTGAGATGATTTTGGAACTGAACGCTTCCTAGATAATATAGTTCCAAATTAGTGACTACGCCATACTATTCAAACAATGTGCTTTTTTCATTCTTGAGTTGAATTTCCGTCTTAAGTTCCAATTTATCATTAGGTATCAATGTTGCATTTCACAATAGCTAGATAAACTTCTATGGCAGAGCACTCATTTGTTATTTCCCAAACTGTGCTGATGGATGGGGATGATGAGATGAGACCGTTTTCAAATAATGTCCAAATTTTGGAAGTAAATAATTACAAAACTTATGGGCTTATGGACAAAAAAGATAAGTCAGATGGAACAACAACGCGTCAGTTACCGATGCGAGCATAAATGCGCAGACAACAAGTGGCTTACTTAAAATGAAAAAATCCCACAGCGCTGCCCAGTTAGATTGTTCATAACCCTTTTCTGGCCAAAGAAGGGACCACATTTTTGCACAAGAATTTGCGTGTAGGGAAAAACGACTTTTAAAATGGACTAAATTGGGAGCAAAGTTAAGATACCAACCAATTGAAAATTAACAACCACTCATAAGGATTAACTGCAGTTTCTCAACTGGCAAAATCCGGAATACCACAGCAGGTCATTCAAATTACTGGCCACGCTAGTACTTCTTCAATTCAACCTTACTTGCAGATGGATGAGCAACATCACCAGGGTATTTTGAATATATAAAGAAATCAGAATGAATCTACGGTTAAATACTGCCAGTTCTTCAAAAGCTGGTACTGTTTTTGTTAGGATTTTTTTGATATTTTGAATACATTATTCCAAATTGTTTTATTTTGTAGGAAATAGCTAATATGAAGAATTTAAGGGGTAAGTGAAAGAACGTGCCAAGTTACATTGGAGTCATGGGGGGAGCTTCACTTCAGCCGCCATCTTGAAAAACACGTTTTATTAAATATCTCGCGAACCGCGCATCGTACGACAAAAATTGTATAGATCATTATTGTAGATAATAATATTTGCCATTTCTTTCATCAGAAACTTTATTGTGTGTAACGCATAGATTTTTAATTATAGCGCTCCAAACTTTTTTCAATATGGTTTTTGCTAATTATTCAATTGTTGGTCAATGATAGATTAAAAATGGTGGCAACTGAATTGTAGAGCATGCGCTGGGCAAAATAAAAAATTTGATATGGTTCGCCTTTACCAATTGATGATAAACAGAAAACTTCTTAAAAGCATTGACCATAAGCTTCCTGCGGTCGGCCACAGTTGTTTAGGTTGAGATGGAGACTTTGGTCGCATAGAGAAAGTCTTGTGACCTTTAGACAAAATATGCACCCCTCAGCAATATCGGGACATGATTAGAAGTGTTCGTAATAAAAATACCAGAGTAGTCGATATGGAACATAAGTTTCGCGAGGTTGAACGTTTGGTAGGTCAACTGGGACTAGTGCGCAAAGAGAAAAACTTGCTGAATGAAACAGTACCATTTAGATCAATCAAATGGATTTGTGTTGAAGAATTTGGTAATTTTTTTATGCAAAAGCAGCTACAAAATTAATTGTCAAGATAAATCAGTGAAAAACAATAATTCCCCGGAAGTTCAATAAAAAAAAAGATATACATAGGCTCATAAAGACAAAAATCACAGCGTGTTTACTCCAAATGTGCAAAATAATGTTTCAGTCAGATAGCACCATTCTTCCACTTGGCTCCTCAATTGGATTCAAGAAATAATCCTTATAAATGTAAAATGACCTTGATTAAGTGTCGACTATTTTTATTTGTGCTAAATTTCTCTTGTATTCATTAATTTCACTCAACATTATTTTGGCATTAATAATCAGATTATGAATGCCAAAATAATGTCTAGAATGAATATTCTTGATAATCGATTTGTAATCTAATTGTGGTGGTTTAACCCTGTTAAGGACTATCATCCAATAGAACCGAGTTTTCCAAAGATTTAGAAATAATATTGTTGTTTTCCTATTCTTGTTTTGACTGTTTGATGCTAGCAGCTAGGTTTCTCATTGGTACTCGAAATGGAAAATGTTTCTGTTTGACCACCTAAAATAGACAAAACTAAAATCATCTAAGAGGATTTAATAAAAAAAAACACTAGAAAAGTTATTTTGTACATTTTTCCAATAAAATTTAGGCCAAAGTCTTAAATTTTAGACCTATCTATAGAAAAGCTACAGTTTTTATTAAATAATCTTTGTATATCAAAAAAGTATAAGTCAAATATGACACCATTATCCTTTGGTAAACTTACAATTTAACTTCAAATTGTTGATATCCAAGTTCAAAGTTGAAATGCTTCCATATCTATAAAATAAAATAACATATTTTAGATAAACACTTTTTTGATTTTTTGATTATACAGAGTGTTTAGAACTCATTTACTTTATAAAATATTCAATATTCATTTATTGTTCGTAGATAAACGTATGTTTTTTTAACCTAAGTCTAGATATTCAGTACAATTAAGCCTATCCAACAGCAATGAATTTTTTCAGAGTTTTTTGTGTTAAAATGTGTTAGAAGCAGAAGAGAGGAGAGTACCCTTGAGCCACTTGGATGAGCTTCCAGATGTGAGGTGAAGCAAATAAAATGCTCTGGAAAAATATCCTACAGTTTTTCACAAACTTGATTGTAGCGTCGAAAAATTGAAAAGATGGCAAAACTTATAACTAATTCAACTTTAACCTTGAATAATTTCGAGGCCCAGTTGGTCAATTACAGTTCAAGGATAAGTTCAGGGATGAACCCGGTTGAAAAATATATTTCCTTTATACATTCAATTGAGCCCAGCTCTACAAAACTTAGTTCAATATGTTATATTGATAGCGTTTGACATGCACAGTTGGTTGTTTTTGAAAAAATGGCACTATTAGTGTGAAGACGGGTGAATAAATAACATTAATTTAATATTGTTTTCAACATAACCCTGTTTTATTTATTTCAGGTATAGAAAATTTAGACAAATAATAATAGCAAATACTGCACTGGATATATATATATATAAAAGAGGTACATTAATAAAGGTAGTTTTTAGATGTCCAGAAGCTGATATTAATATAGAAGATGAAAAATTCGTCTTTAGAGTTCATTAAAGTAATTTGCCCACGACTATTTGATAATTTTAGCATTTTACGTGTACTTCCCCAAATATAATGACGTACATTATTCACCAGTGAATAATAGGTGTGGTCATTGAAAATGTCACACGACACATAATAATTACATCGAAGATTATTCATAGAAGCGACACAATATCTTAAATAAATTTTCATCGCGATTCGGATTCGAACCCACGCCTAAAATTCCTCGCTTTACCAAGTCAGAGCCGTAAACCACCAGGCTGTGAAGATATAAGATCAAGATGTTGTATATATAGGAGTAGAACGTTTTATATGCAGTTTTTTGTTTAGTATGTATGATGTATGTCAGAAGTAAAAGTGACGTTTTAAATAATTTATTGCCAACTGCAAGAATTTCAATAACTATACCTACTGGTGTTTGATTATTATTACTAGAAAATTTAATATGGAAAGTGAATCACAGTGAATTGAATACTTATTAAGTACCTATATAATTTGTTCAATAAAATAAAAAGTAATAATCTTTATAAATGTAGTAGCTTACTTTTGACTAGACGCCCAACTTTTTTCCTTACAGTAATGTTGGTAAATGTTAGCTTAATAGGGGTAGCAAAGATAAAATATGTTGATTTGACGAATTTTAAAAATTTATAAATAACTTTGTTAATTATCGGAATAATTATCTAAATAACGTGGGAAAATATTTGTCCTACAAAATTTAAGGTTTTGTTAGGGAGTCCCCCCTTTCCAACATTTATCATAAACAAGGCCATGAAAAATAATCACTAACCAGCAGATTTTTTTTATTGGTTGGCTAACATTTGCATGGTTTACCATCCACATTGTCCTACAAATTGCGTGGTATGTTATCTAGGTCCTACGTTCAAAAGTTGTAGTACTAATACTTGACGTAAAAATAATCACTATCAAGCTGAATGTTCGAGAATAGCTTCGTTTTAATGAGACGCCCAACAAATTCTTAAACGAAAATTCTCGATTGTAGTTTATAACTGAGATAATAGAGATAAAATATGTTGATTTGACGAATTTTAAAAATTTATTAATAACCGAATTTTTCTTTGTTAATTATCGAAATAATTATCTAAGTAACGTAAAAAAATATTTGTCCTACAAAATATAAGGTTTTATCAGAGAGTCCCCCTCTCCAACAATAAAATAAGGTCATGATAGAAATGGATGAATAAATTGATTTGACATTTGGCAGATTTTTTTGAAATGGAAAAGGGCATATTTTTATGAAAAATTTTCCATTTCTTGATCCAGTGGTGTAACTTTGGAAGAATATGTCACCTCTTCCCTCCCATTTTTTACGCCACTGGCATTTGAAGCTATTTTCATTTTATTTTGTATTTCTCAATGATTTTCACGTGAAAAACGCATAACCTTCACATATCAAAAAATTTGCAGTTTTCCAGTTATTTAATGTTTTCATGAAGTCTGCATCATAACTTTCCAATGATTAATAAAAAAATTTGTTTCTTGGATTTTTTTTAATAACTACAAGTGGTTAGAATATGAAACAGACACTAATTTATGAAACAGCAATGCATCTAAAACATTCGTAGAAGATTTTTGATTTATTTGATTTTATTAACAAAAGAATTAAGCAGCCAACAGCTCACAAGAGAAGTTCAAAATTTTGTCCATTTATATTTATGCATAATTTGCAATGTATTAACATTAACAATCGCACACCTCCGAAAGACTGGCAATTGCCGGAGATAATTGTTGTAGCAGCATAGATTCTCTCTAATTTTTTTTGTTAAAAAAATCACAAGTTTGGACAAATATTTTTAAAAATCTTCTCAATAGTTCCTGTTACATATTCTAACCATTGTAAAATTAAAATAGCTTCAGATGCCAGTGGCGTAAGAAATGGGAGGGGAAAAGTGACATATTCTTCCAAATTTACACCACTGGATCAAGAATTGAAAAATATACCATTTCACATTTAAGAAAATTCTGCCAAATAGCAAATCAATTTATCCATCCATTTTAAAGTAATTAAATTGAAACATTTAATTTTTCATAACTTAAACACCCCGTATTTCGAAATATGAATGGGCTCGACCCCTCAATTCTTGTATCATTTTGTTTTATTTTACGAGAGGTATCTTCATGCAAACGTTGTAAGTGTCATTTGAAAACACCCTGTATAATACATTATATACATTGTGGAAACCACTTATGGAATAAAATTCTTTGTCATTATTTTAGAAAATTATAAAAAATGCCGAGACACGTCAACTTTTGAATTGAGTTGTGCGTTATGTAAACATAAATTTAAATGTACAGGGTGATTCACGCAAGTACGCCATAGTCAATGTTGTTTTTTTAATGAAACACCCTGTATATTTGCATATTGTTAAAATCCTCTTAATGAACCGATTCCAACAAACTAAATAATGTATGGTCAATTATGAATTATATGGGGTGAAATTTTAAAATTAATAATTTATTACACTTGAAATATTGGTACTTTTTGAAATTAGCTGAATATGGATTTATCAAAAATCTAACTAATTATTAGACGTATTTGTATATTAAACAAAACCTGCTACGCCCATGAATTTCATCATAAATACCTAAAAATTGCCTAAAAACGCCAATAATTAGACAAAATCGGTAAATAATGTGGATTGTTTTCTATTCTGTCAGTTGTTGATGTGTTGACAGTTTATACTGAAAAAGTAAAATCTTTGTCAAACACTCTTTC
>CAJUYG010005883.1:0-13046 GCA_910591675.1 Galerucella calmariensis
CAAATTTGAAGTAAAATACAGGGTGTCCCATTTAAAAAAATATAACTCTGATCTGGCACGGCGTTCTGGAACACGCTGTACTATTGCCACTAATTTTAAAATATGAGCCTCTAGGCTGGCTACAATCAGTCAAAATTTCATTCGAATATCTTCAACTGTTTACAAGTTTTGGACTTTATCGCACTAACGAATCACCCTGTATAGGATGATACATTTTTTAATCGCGCTTGTGCCACAGATTGTATATAGAACTCCGAAAACGGCTGAAAAATGTAAATAAACAAGTTTTTATCAAAACGAAAGAAAGATATTAAAAAAAAATTTCTGAGATCATTCAAGACCTCCTAAGGTTCCATTATTTGAAAAAAATTGGGATAAAAGACTATTTTTTTTCAAATATGAACAAATTAATGAAATAGTCTCAAAATCTTGTGGAAAAAAAACTTTGACCGCTTTTCAAAATATTTTCGTGAAGCACGAACGAGCTGCAAGTCACATGGGTATTCCCATTGCAATGATCTTTGAATCATCGGGAAATGTCAATTCTTGCCGAGTTATGGAGCAATTCGTCCGCCCCTGCATAGACAGCAGAATTCCTACAGCCAGAGCAGCAGCTGAAATGAGGAGACTTTTAGGGAGCCATTTCTGTAGATAATAAAACGATCTTCATTTTTTATCGCAAGAAAAATTCTCTAATTCGCATATTTAGCCAGATATTAGCGACAAACCCGTTTTCCAGGGTTTAGGGGCCAGCTTTCCGTAAACTCAATCGCGTTATGTATTTTCCCGTTTGAAAACACCTGCCGTGACTACAAATTGAGCCCAAAGTGAAGTCTTCAGGGACTTTCCAGGAGCTTTGTCCGTTCATTTACTGGACTAATTAGCTAGTTAATGAATTCTGAATTATCTTATTCATGTATACATTCATATAATCAATTACCTTTGATCTGTATAGAACAGATTGTTGCATTGCTGCAGCCTCTTCCAGTATAAGGCCGTCTTCTGCTTGAGGATCTATCGCTATATCAGGACAAAGAATTTCGTCATCATCTACATCAGTACTAATCGAAACATTGGGTATTTCAACCGAGATCCTATCATCGCTCAATTCGGCATCATCCAAAGACGACGAAGGGTTACTGCGTCTGGTTGCTATGGGAGTCAAAGCAGGCGAAGGCATTGGTGAGGGTAAAGGAGTGGGCATTTCCCTAATCGGCGAAAGGCACTTGTTGATTGTGCTTGGTATTTCCAACAAAATAGTTGGTGGGTGTAGCAAATTGCTTCCGCTACTAGATGACTTGTGTGCGTTTAACGGATCAAGTACTGGTACTTCGATAGTACCTTGCGAAACGCGACGTTGCATAACGGGACTTTCCAGAATTCCACTGGAAAATGAAACCGGTGTATGTATGGAAGATGTGGATGAATCATCATCTCCAGCGATATCATCCTGCGGACTTGAAGCTGTCGGTGTCGTCGAAGGTGTTATCTTCAAAGATGATGGATAATTTGCGGCTGCAGAACTAGAAGAAAAGTTCCGAAACATCGCTAGGATAGAATCAGCGCTGGCTGGTTTCTGACGTCCATTCGGAAGTCTGCTGTGCCTCCTGTTGATCAGCAAATCTGAAATACTTGTACTCAAAGTACTGGGGATACCTAGATCTGAGCTAGTGAACGAATCACTACCTTGGTTACTAGAAGTGCTGTTCGGAGATCTTGCGTTTTTACTTGGAGACGGGGGCGTACTCGAAGGTCTCGCAAACATACATCCTAATCGGTTGGTCTGCATTATTCCCAATTCCATTTCACTTCCTGAACTCATCTCTGCTGATACTTTGTTAAGCAATCTAGCAAAAGTGACTTTTTTCTCTAGTTTTGGATCTATGAGAGCAGCCTGTACAGCATTGTCATCAAACTTAGTTTCTTTGTCTTTGCAAATGTCACCTTTTATAATATCGGGTTTTATTTCACTCAGCTGAATTAGTTCCCCCAAACTAACTTTTTTAGTGTTAGGTTTTGGAGAAACTAGTTGCTGGAGAATTTGTCTTTTGTCAGCTATATTTTTCTTCGTCGGTGTCGAGTTATTTCTCTTTTTCTTTGGAGAGGGAGTACCTAAATAAATCAGAAAGATTCGTTACCGGAGAAAAATGTCATTGCAGCTTCGAATTCAGTATGCATGGAACTTGATTACAACGAAAGTATGGGTTTTAATAGAAACACAAAATAAAATATGATAGCTTTTAACAAACAACCATTAGCCAAGTAATTGATATAAGTTGAATAAATAATAATAGCAATAAAAAATATTCCTGTGGTAATACATACATTGCTTTTATGTAAACAATGGTTGAGTTGAGAGACAAAAACGTACGATATAGTATACCGGGTGTCACACCACACACCACAGATAATATTAATGTGCCTTCATTTGACAGTCCTCTGGTAGATAACCCTCACTTTTTATTTTCATATGGCACCCCCTGTATATTGTCATTGAAAATTGCGTGTTATTCTATTTGGAATGCAATGAAGCTTGCAAGCTGCAAGTTTTTTCGGTGCGTGTCGAATTGTATCATGCGTATTTAATCATGGGAAAATAATTTAGGTACCCTAACCCTATTTTATTCTATTATCTTCGTAAACAAACATACATATTATTTTGTAATATCGTAATTATATTAATTTGTTGTCTTTGATAAGTAGTAACTACTTTTATTTACAAGAATAATCACAGGTTGATCTTTTTAATTACCTCGTTACCTCAAAATGACCAATGGTTGTTTGATCCGAGCATTCAACTTACTATCGAATTGATGACTTAAAAAAAAGTAAACATTTACATAATAAGTGCTGTACATGTACAACATAAATAGCTTTATGGTGCCATGATATATTTTTATACTGTGCAACCTACCAGCCACACGCAGGAGAGTGAAGGTACAGTTTCTACAACAGATAAGTACAGAAGATAGTTTTCTTTACAGTTTTTAAACAGGCAATCCAATATGTTCATAAAAAAGAGTTTGAAGTTACGTATAAATATTGGCCAAAGCCAATCTAATTGATGAAAAAACTGCGTGAAAAATTATGTACAGATGTAATTTGATCGATTCGATTTGTCGAATATCGCTAGGTTAGTGTATGTGTATAGTGTTATTGTTGGTGTAAACAGAACATAAAACAGACAGGAAGGAGTCTTGTCACTCATTAGCTGTATGATAAAATGCGACGGAAGTCGCCATTTGCAACACCCTAATTATGACTCATTTGTGAAGTTGACGTTTACTGACGTAAATTGTAGGCACGTTTTTTTGAATTACGTCAGTCTACGCTGCAACGACATGTTGGGGTCATCAGTGGCACATAGAAAAACGCAGTTGTTATTTAAATCATCTGACCACTGACAATCTATTTCTAAGTTGATTGTAGTTCATCTGATAGTTTCACTTGAAATTTTTTAATTTCTGACGTTGTTAATAGCGCCGTCAATACCTTGTTACCACATTTTGAATTTATTTCTATTAATTCTGCTTTGACTGCTTCAAAAAATCGTTAGTTTTTTGAGGTTAAGCTGTCATTTTGTGAACCACCAAAGTTATCCACCACCTCGATACAACGGTGGAGTGGTTTCCAATTTTGGTTGATGCAACAGTAATAAATGAACGCGTAATTTCTTCAACCTACAATCCACCAATGAATATAAAAACGCAGTTTTACCGGTGTATGAAAGAACATGCCTTGTTCTGAAAGAACATGCCTTGTTCATGTAGTTTTTTTGGTGAAAGTAAGTTTAAACGGAAGTATTATCAAAAGTATTCTTCTATATTCGTATTTTCATTGCTCCTAGACAAAATTGTTTGTATAGGACATAGAGCAGCTTATAGTTTTATAATATCTAATACATTTCAATATGCTACAATTTTAAAATTTCACATATCCCATACCCTATACAAACAGTACGCCACTGTCAAAACGGAAACGACTATTCGCCATTTGCAACCTCGTATTTGGACGCAAACTTATTTGGTAAATGCTCCTTCCTGTCTGTTTTATGTTCTAAGGTGTGAACTGTAGTCAGTATACTAATGGGGTTGAAATTAAATATGTCAAATGAAACTATAAATAACACCATGCAGGGAATTTAAGTATTATGACAAAATATCGGAAAAAAAATGTATTTTTATGTTGAGTTTTCTTCAAGTTCTCTAAATTTTTGGAGTTTTAATTTAACAATACATTTTGGTGTCCAATAATTGGTTGATTAATTTTGTTTGAATTGCCTGTTGATTCACAAAAAAAGATCAGCTACAGAAATAAAAGCAAATGTCGGGCATATTCTCAATTTTTACAGCATATTGTGAAATGTCGATTGAAAATTTCGCCTTTGTATTGTTATAATCGCTTGTAGATAAAGTAGATATTTTTTACTCAATTTCTATCGAACAATATTAAAAAAATTAAAATACTCTTACTTAGTATAGATTGCTGTTCGTTTGCCGAGTACCTACTCTTGATCAAGTATGGGATTTGATAACTCGGGATTAAATTGTTCGAATTGAACGATTGAAAGTTTCGTTATTCCAAGCCATTTGAGTAGGTGATTTTTTAATCTCATTTAAGACAAAAAATCGCGGAGATATCTCAATCGTTATTAAGGTGGAACTAGAACCTTAAACAAACGTCTGAGTCGAATAAGCCGGAAAAATGATTCATTAAACCACAGTATATAATAGCTGTTTCCAGTCACGTAGCTATAGCTTTTACATGGGGAGGGTTTTTTTTTTTTTCATCTAATAGGTTTAAGAGGGGGAAGCTTTATTGAAGGCGCCGCCTAGGACAAAAAAAATCGAGTGCCACGACCTACAGCAATTTTTCAAGTTCAAGAAACAATGTTAAGTTTTTTTTTAATTATTTGTTTGACTTGGCTACATCTAAAAGTATTTTTAAACATCGTTTTTCGTTGTGCCCCCTTCTGCTGAAATGGTTATAACCATGTATATATATTTTTTAAAGGAGCCGTCCCTTCGCCGGCACCACCTCAGCCTCTTGGGCTTATTGTGGATACTCCTAGTGTTCTGACTACAACCTATTCAGCCAATCCGTTCCCTGTATTAGCTCATACAGGTTCTTTGCTGGTTGATTGTAGAAGTTTTCTGGAGTCATTTGGGGTCTTCCATTTAGTTTTTGCCTCATATGGACCAGCGTTTCACAGTTGCATAATATGTGCAGAACTGTTTCAGTGTCCCTTTTGCATCTCCTGTATGTGAGGTCTCCATTATACAGCTCTATTTTGTTCAGGTGCTCCTTTGTGGGAAAGTCTCCCGTAAGAAGCCCCGTTATGGTGCGTAGTTTGTTCCTGCTCATTGAGAGCAGTTCTTTTGCTACTTTTTCTGATGGTTCTTTTATTAATTTCTTCCCATGTGTTTGCCTGGGCGTATTCTTCCAGAGTTTTATGGATTGTTCTTTTACCCACCCTTTTAACCATGACCTAGTGGAGCATCTGGGGATGTCCACAGATGGTTCGGGTCCGTTAATCAGAGTTGACGATCCCGCTCTTGCGAGTTCGTCAGCTTTTTCATTGCCTGCGATTCCTTTATGACCTGGGACCCACTCCAGTGTTACACTGTTCCGAGTCGCCAGTCTTCTAAGTTCTTCACCGCATTCCCATACCAGCCGAGATGTTACCTGTATATTAATTTGGGAGCATCTATTTTTAAAAGTGATAGATGATTGAAAATTGAAGCTTTTATTAAAACAGAAAATCAATCTCACAAAAGTAAATTTAACCTCTTCAGCTAAATTATTCACAATTGTCGAGGAATCTATTTCTATTGCCACATCCCGATGAATACTCATATTGCGGCAGTATGCTAATAAAAAATTATTGTACCTTTATTGTATTTTCTATGGGGAGAGTTTAACCTCCAAACCCCCCCCCCTCCCTGGCTGTTTCCTTATAGTATGCGTAAAAACATTATTCGATTATATCTTCATTATATTTAAATTAATATTCAATTTAACTTGCGACGCGTCTGGCTAACACAGTAGCTTTGTCAAACGAGAAGATCGAAGGGCGCGGTTTTCTCAAATAGCCACCGCGATCACCCAACATGAATCCTCTAGACCATTTCTTGTGAGGTAACTCAAAAAACATTGTTTATAAAACAGAACCTGCCAATATTCAGGCATTAGAAGATAGGATTATCACACAGATAAGAACAATTGAGCAGTCAGGGATGTTTCAAAATACATTGCAAAGTTTTAAAAATCGTATGACTTGCTGTATTGTGATCAAACATTTTGATCATCTGCACTGTATAGGTATTTTCTAAAACTCCTCATTTTTCTACTGCTCCTACCATATTAATAACAGCATACCCTGTTATGATATTTATATTAGGATATCCTTTTTTTAAAATTATTCAAATTGAACGAGTTTATTCAATCAGAGCCATCTAAATGTATTATTTTCAATTAGACGGAGTTGATAACTGTAACTGTAGCTATAGCTCCGAAATTATGGCATTCAGGTAGGAGAAACATAATAATATAAAAAATAATCAGTATTTTTCAGGCTTTTTTCATACGAGCTCACTCTATATGCATTTAGACTATTCCTGAGCCAGAGGGAGTACAATCAATGAGGCAGTCCTGGTATGGATTCCAGTGTGAGGTAGTTAGTTTTTTAAATTGCGATCTGATTCTTCTTTTCACATATCGTACGGTGTTAATTTTTCCTATACATATCTTCCTTTGCTTAGTTTGAGAAGTGCTTCTCTTAGTAATATATATATTTTATGGTCAAAAGTTTTCTTTCGATTAAGTTTTATAAAAGGCCCATTTTTATGTCATTGCATCATAAATATCCCCTATATGCAAGCGAGCAAGAGATTTGTGAGAGTTTTTTCAAGCTTTTTTCAAATTATTTTCAATAGCATGATTATTGTCAGTCATCGACAAACCTGGAGCAGGTCAGTTTGAAGCTTGGTCAGGTTACAGACCTAGCTCAAAAACGATTTTATCAGAAGTGACAACATAAAAAACTTTGACATACCAATTAGACTATAGATTCAAGTTGAATGTTTTTTGGGAACATACCCAAGTTATATTAAACCCTCTTGGACCCTGAAAATCGATATTCACCAACAACAAATTGGTCGGTGATTGACACCAATGCTCTGGTCTGCTGGTCTTGGCGAGGGCAGTGCTGTGCCCCCAGAATTGTCTTGATACATATTTTTAAGTACTGGTTCAATTCATCCATTGTATATCTCCAAATAGACAAATCCTAAGCTAATCACCATTTCACTAGCTACTCCATAGTAAAAATCTAGATTGTTCCCAATTTCTCTCCACTTTAATAATAAAATCTGTACCATATTAAATTTGCTACGAAAAAAAGATAGCAAAATAATATACTACGATATTAACACAACATTTGTTTTTGATTTCTGTTCGCTGAACTAGAAGAAAAAGGCAGTACGGAAACGAATATGTGAGAAGAGGATATTTAGCAAAGAGATAGAGTATTAGTTGACAAAGCCACAATCGGGCCTTACGTCTTGGGAGAGGTTTTAACAAATCGTCCAAACTAAAAGTACGAGCTGTGGCAACCTCGTAGCCGCTGGCGTGTGGGCTGGTGAGGCTGAGAATTGACGGCTTTCGAATACCCAGTCGGCCGAAGAGCGATCGTGTAGATGGACCTGAATTCTGATTCGGTGTGCTGGCCGTACCACCTCCAGATGATGCTGCTAATTGTTCCCTCACCGATGAGCTTCGTAAGGAGGACGCTGGAAGAGAAAAGAAGTGAGTAAATGGATGAATACTGAATTATTGTTGAAAACTTTTCCAATTAATTTTTTATTTAAAAGAAAGTTTCTATGAATAATTAAATGAACTTGTCAACTGAATATTATTTTCGACAATCTACCTACGGAATTTAATTTCATAAGTAGTACCTACCATCTTTAAATAAGGAATTAAGGGAAAATAGTTTAACGGAATACTGGAACACACAGTTACCCCCAAAACACAAAAATCTCTAGACCTAATAAGCAAAGATCTGAAAACTGTCAAAGCCGTAGTAGGACTGTTCTGTATCTGTAGAGTAGGGAGGGTGAGTGTAGGCTCACACCACTTAGACCACATTTGACCCATTGTACATCCTCCCGAGAAGTTGTCCTCCTATGTCATCGTCCATCCTGTCCTTCCCAGGAAGGTGGACAGGTCACTAGGAGACATCTCCTTTATATCGGCAGGTGTAGACCAATATTCACCAAACACACACTCTCTGATTGACAATAACTCCGGACACTCGCATAAGACATGCGTAACAGTTTCATCTTCCTGTTCACACATCCTGCATAGAGGTGTGTGTCCACTAGCCCCATAGTATGGAGTAGGTTTTTCCTGGTCATCGTCAAATATTTCTTCGGCGCCAGCTTCCCAGGGTCGCCCAGGGTGATCCTGGCAAGACTGCATCCTTTGATTCCATCCCATCTCTTGAGGTATTGAGCATGGGTGTAACGTTTGGCTAGTTCCGCAATTGTCGAAGTCGTTAGGCCGTAGGTGTCACTGGGTCCTAAAATTTCCAGTCCAGCCGCTTCCCTGGCTAAAGAATCGGTAATGCGACTTCCTTTACTCGTGTCATGTCCTTTAACCCACCTCAGGTTAATATTGTTATCAGCCGAGGCGTTAGCTAAATCTTTGTTGGCACTCTAGTTCAAGGCTAATAGGGCTTGTCTACTATCAGTGAAGATTGTTATGTTTTGTCAAAAATTCTTTCTCTGGTTAGTTCCTTTGTGGCAATTGAGATACCAGCCAGTTCTGTTTGAACCTCGCTGGTATTTTTTCCCATTCCCCAGTTAATTCTTAGGCTTAGTGCTCTAGTAAACTCCACAACCTGAGCCTAATGGCATACATAAGTTAATTGCTCGAGAATGCTCAATATTTTCAGTAATTAGCAGTACTTTATGACAAAGAAAAATGTTTCACTGTTTGAAACTATTCAAGCATCAGTTAATTGCATCACCTTAAATGTATGCCACTAATGTTTTCAACAATTACTAAATTTACAAAATCTAAATTACTCTTCAGCATACTGGTACACAAAATAATTTTTTTTCACCTTCTTATTCATTCTCAACCCTCGCTTATCAACCCTCAGTATCAATTGGGTTAGTATGCCATGTTGTTGTTGATGATAAAGTACAGTATAAGTCACGAATGTTTCTCGTTACGTCATAATTCATAAACATCTGAATCAAAACACTAAGGCAGTTTTCACCAGCGGCGCATCATTGCTAGAGGGTTCGGCATGTATTTCTGGTGATTTAATTATGAGAGCAACTAAATAAAAACCAAACTTAACATTTTAAATCTGTCATTATCACTCTAACAGTAATCGGAATTTGAATAAATAAGCAAAATCTATTAAGGGGAATCTATCGGCAGCGATTTGACTAAATATCGAAATATTTTTGGCAAAGAATTTTGATGTAATGGATGTATTGAAAATTAAGGAAAAAATATATCATGTAGATTAATGTTGAACTTAGAGTTCTCATCGAATAAAAACTTTGAAATGCTAACCAAATTTTGTTGAAAAAAATACGAATCATGAGGTAATTACACATATTAAGCAAAGTTTGAGCCCTTGTAAAGAATTAAATATGGATTAAATGGAAAAACTAATTGATAAGAAGTCTAATTTGAAGCTTTATGAATACTAGATTAAAATCTCAGAATCCTCAAATTACTTATGACCGTACAATTCCTTATTGAAATTCAGTTGCTACCACTGAAATATCGGATAAAAATCCATCTCTCGCTTTTCTATCCTTCTATGACTGACAATTGTCTCTCTGCTTCGGTAGTCGCGTGCCGTTCCATTGTCGGCGGTCTCCCAGTTCAGTACTGACGAAGCTTATAGAGTAGTAAGTGAACCAAAATCCGCTTGGACCGCTTGGCTACCTACATGTTGCGGAGCTTTCATATTTCTAATAAAATTTTCGTTATGTGAACTTAAACGTGAGGACGTAGGGAAACAAAAAAATATACAAAGCATAATTGTGCAAGGTCGAATTTGGTAGACTTATTTCTATGTTTTCGCATTCTTCTCCGTTATCATCTGAAGTGTCATCAACACCTACGTTAATGATGACCTTCGGCAATCCATCAATTATGTGGATTTTAGTGTAGAATTGTTAGTGTGGTTAACTAACGCACTCCTCCGTGCGCGTTCCCACATTGCACCCGCACGTCACTAAAGCCTTCCTCCACCATATGGTTGTTATAGTGAGTTTTTGCCTAAAAACGATAACGTAACAAAAAGTCAAAAAGCGTTTTTTATCGAAACAACCATTTCTTCACTATTGTGTTCTTTCCAATATATTATGTTGCGTCTAGTTTCCTCTCGTTACTTATTTGATTTATAAGCACATGTAAATGTTATTTTGAAAAAGGGGAAAGCCCAGGTCCAAAACGGGTTTCGAGCCTGGGACCTCCTGGTTGTTAGCTCAGTTTGCTACACACTTCTTTTCCATTTAGTGATTTCGACAACAATTTTAGACAGAGAAAATAAAGTGCTGACGAATATACACAGTATTTTACAAAATTTGCAACAATTGAAACGGGAAAGGGGGGTGGAGGGGTCTTGGTGAGTGAGACAAGATGTGACAAGGGGGACCGGGGGTCGGAGGGCAACGTGACGTTCGCTACTTCAAAAAATGTCACTAGAGTATTTATCTCAATAATTTTTTTTTAAATTTTTTCATGATAGAAGTCACTCATTTCGTATAAGTAAATTATACAGATTTTTAAACTTATAAATGTATGTACATTCAATCAAATTTTTTTTTAGGAGGATTTTGGATTTTATGACGCAACAATAAACATTCTTGACTTTTACTGTGATATCCAAAGAATACATCCAAGTACACTGCATCTATAAGTTGAATGTTCTAGTTTCGTGAAAATACTAAAATTTTCAATGTACACTGTAGCGTGGATTATGTAGTTTTGAACTTGTGGAATAAATTACCTTATTCTACTTGTTTTTCACAAAAAACTTGATGGTGAAAATGTTTTACATTCCAAATAACGAAGCATACATGTGACCATGGGCTACCGTTCTATTATCTTATTTTCGTGATTTTTGGTTAGCCTTGCGGAATTGTGAAATATTATAATATCAACTTCACTTGTCGTTCGATCGGAGTTGGTAATTTGGTCCCCAAAGATGACGTCACGAAATTTCAAAAGGTGATTTGGTCCCCATGGCTGACAGGTATAAATTCCCTACAAGTAATTTAGTCCCCGCAATCAGGTATATGCTTTCGGTTCAAAGAAGAAATAAAATCAAAACATGAAAATAGTTTAAAGGTTTTAATTTCAACTCTATGGCATAAACATATAAATAATTTTTACACAAATGAGAATTTCAAAATTTTACACAATACATTCAAATGAAATACATGTTAAAAAATGAGTTTTATCTATTTCAGAGTTTTTGTATTTTTCTATAAGGTTTTCAATAAATTTTTGACGATTTCTAATTTTAGGGTCTCTTATACATAATGTTTCAAATGACAACTTTGCAACTTGATATAAGTTTCGATTTGGAATTCATTTAATTTCTCAAGAAATGTTATTATATTTGGATGTTCTTTGTAAAATGAATCGTTAAAAGTTCTGTGAAAAGCTTCGCAAGCGTTTGTTGTTCGCGTGAGATCAGACGAATTTTTGGCCCAAATTGTCGGTGGAAAAAGAGATTCTTTATCAACATAATTCTCGATTAGATAATCAGCGTACTTTTCCAATCTCATGTCATTTGGTCTATTTTCGAATAGTTCGAACGCAACGCAATCACCCACTTCATTAGGATCTAAATAAGTAAGACCAAAAGTCAAGTGCAACCACCGACCAATATTACTTCTCGCATCGTTATATTCCACAACTAGCCCGATAGTTCTAATTTTCCGAAACCATGCCTGGGCGAGATGAAATCTGCATTCGATAATTTGGGTGGAAGGTCAAATTTTTTTGAACGGCTTTATGTATGGCCATTTCAAAATCACACACTATTTCCTCAAAATCGAAGTTAATATTAATTTTGGAGCACTTATCTTGAACCAAAAGAAACAGTCTTTCGTATGTTTCCGATTTTTCATTGGGTAGAATGCATACCATTAAAGGTATGTAATGTCCGTGTAAAAAACGGTGAATTGTAAACATTTGTGTGAAATATTTGGCACAATAATCAAATGTGCCGTCGACGTAGATTCGTTGCGTTTTCCCCATAGCTTCAAGATTTGAAAGACACGTAAACACAATGATATTATTTAACACACAATTAATAAAAAGGAATTTTTCATCACGCGAAGTTTTTACGTCAATCGAATTCAAAATTTCATGTACATCGTTAATATTTTTCGGAAGCGCTGGTATAAACTTACGTCGACTATTATACATATTCTTCCTAACGTACTCGACGTCCCTGGTTGTTAGTGTCGCTGGTAAATTTTCTTTCAATGCCATACGTATAATTTTTGACGGTTTTTCAGAAATATCGTCAACAGCTTTTCTCTTGCAAACAGCAGAAACTGTTTGCCTATTTAACGTTGAAATGTCCGCAAGATGACAGTGTTCGGATGAAGTTTTAGTCACGAATATTACACTTGATACACCTAATGTATAGATACAGGCCTTACATTTTCTGTTGGTACATTTCCAACAAGTTTCTTCTGAAGTTTTCAGTTTTTTGTGGAAATTAAACTTGTAACCGTAAACTACAAGTAAATCCTTGCCACGATTACTTTTAATAATTTTCACCTCCATAATTTGCTTTCTCACAACAATTCACACGTACTCAAACTAAGTAATAATTCAAATGATTGCAAATTATAATAATATAAGGGTTTTATATCCGTCTAAACACCTGTTATCCCTAAAAATTTCCAAGAAGCAGAAATAATTATATTTTAGTTTGGGTGCGAAATTACCAGCCGGATTATCGAAGTGCCTGGCTACCAAAGGATTAACACAGG
>CAJUYG010005884.1:0-13044 GCA_910591675.1 Galerucella calmariensis
AGTCTGATACTCTGATAAAGTATGTGAGCTTCTAAAAATAACACTTGATTTATTATTTATTTGACAGATGACGTATACATTCCTAATCGATATTTTCTTCTTATAGGTTGGTGGTTTATACCAATTATACACGCAAAATGCCAAGTAAATTTAGCTAAATGGTTCAAACCCGTATTTCGAAATCAAGAGGTTTTAAATTTTTTCCAAAGTCCGCAAATTCAAAACACGTTTTAATATATATCTTTGGCAATAATGGAGAAAAAAATATGAAAATTGGCATACATACTTAACAAAGGGTGTAAAATTTTATGACACACTCAAAATTACCCCAACCCTAATATTTCCCAAACTCACCCCCACCCTCTACCCCTATGGTATGATATTTGCATATAATTTATTTTATCGCAAATTTTATTCCATCAAATATACATATGCCAAATACCAAATTTTTATTTTCATTCGTAAAGACGGAATAAAGATTTTTATACTTATGAAATAATCGATTTTTTTGAAAAATTTTTCCCGCATAACTTTGTTAAAAAAAAAGTTGTTAAAATGAAATTTCAGGGTTATACGTGAAAAAATACGTAGAATTTGATTCCATATTTAAAAATTCATTTTTACGAATTTTTGAAGATGACATCCCCCCATCCCCCCCTATGGGGGGATGGGGATGGATAGTTATGTTATTTTGTTTAGTGATTCTGTTAAATATACATATGCCAAATATCAAATTTTTATTTTTATTCGCAAAGACGGAATAAAGATTTTTATATTTATGGAATTATCAATTTTTTTAAAACATTTTTTCCGCATAACTTTAAAAAAAAAAGTTGTCGAAATGAAATTTTAGGGTTGTACGTGAAAAAATACGTAGAATTTGATTCCATATTTAAAAATTCATTTTTACGAATTTTTAACGGTGTCGACCCCCCCCCATCCCCCCCATCCCCCCCTAGGGAAGGGGTGGGGATGGCTGATTTTGGTAAATTTAAAAATTATCATCCACCAATATATTTCCGTGAAAAATTTTTTTTATCATCTCTGGAAGTATGCTAGACCCGAGACCCCTACATCAACCACTGTACCATACCTCATTTAAAAAACAGGAAAATTTGAATTCGAGTTATAAACACATTTATATGATGATATTCTTACCTTGTGTATTTCAAGAAGGGGAAGGGAATACAATGATTGCATTCACTTTTCGACTTAAAATGAAATAATAGTTATTAGTGAACAACTTCGCCGCGCTTGCGCTTGCTGATAGACGATAGATTGAGAGACGTACTCTCTGAAAGTCCCCATTAATTGAAATTTACTGATATTTAGCGAGATTTGTGTCTGTATTTTTATTGTAAGTATGCTACGTTTTTGCTTTCCTTATTCCAATTATTCTTGTTTTATCACAAATATCCTAATACATGGAACAAAAACATTTATCTATTGATACACTTAATCTTATCGGTTTATTATTTGAGACAGTACTTAAATTATAACAGATATCATGTGTGATGGATGGATAGTATATGAGAAGTATTTATTCGGATTATATTTCAATTATATTCAAACAGAAAATATATCTACCATTTACTGAACTTTTCAAAAAAGTAAAGCGGCTGAATAGTGATTTATCGTAACCAATTATTGAATCATATCATGCTTTTGATGGAATTTTTCCTTAGTTAAGCGTCAACTAGAAGGATCCGGTAGGATTGCATCGCATTGCCAAAGTTAAAATTTGTAATTTATCGCTGTATTCGAAGTTTGATGACTATAACAATCAGCATAGTCACAGTTCCGGTAAGTTTACAGTGCCGGCTTAGGCTTCATGGCTTTATCGGGCCATAGTCGGCAGTAAAGATTTTGGCACTAAGCCCTAAGCCTAAGTTTTATTTTTAATTTATAGGCTGACCTCTAGTCAGTACCTACTCACTTACTATACTCTAATAAGCAGTAAAATCTATAATAGTCGAAAGTTTTGTTCAAAACTAACAACCATTACGGCAGAATACAAATTTTCTTTTTAACTCGAAGCGGCGAAAATTGATCAAAATGATGGGACATGCTTAAAAAGAGTAAAAATTATTTCTTTAAAACGAAGTTATCATTAAAAATGAAGCCGTGAATTCCTTATTCAACCAACTAGCAGGAATTATGGAAGCTTTGAACGATATAATATACGAAAAACAAAATCCCGAAACAGTGGTTCCAGGGAACACTTTTTAAAACAATTTGATTATGGGTTCATTTCTCATTTAACGCTCTGGGGATTTATATTCGATAAAATTAACCAGATAAACTTAATTTCATTATGTCAACTGAAAAAACGCATTAAATAGTATATTAAGTATCAAGAACGGTAAGGGTTGTTTACCGGTCGACAGCAATGTTTTGCTGGAGACCGGTAATACCCTTAACGTTCGAGATGCTTATACAATTTTTTGCGCGATCGTATTGAAATAAGCTTCGAATAAAATAATTTAAATTTCTTCGGAATGAACGAAATGTCAAAAGTGATATTTATACTTCTCTATCAGTTTAAAATATAATTAGTATTTAAGTGAAATTTTTTTCATGCTATTTATTCTTTTTCTATTGTTCTGTTCGATTCTGTTCATTGAACAAATATAAACCTTTCTATATTTTTTGTTCCTTTTGTGTAAAATGAAGTAATATATTATTGAGGAATGTATGTAGGGCTAAGACGTCGGTAAGTAATTTACTTACCGACGTCTGAACTGTAAGTAAATCGCAGAAAGTTCGATTTTATTTGCGAAAAAGCTTGTGAAAATGTGCAATAAGTTATATTATAGATATTGTGCTAGACTTTAAAGAAAGGCGTAAAACCAAAGTTAGAAGGATTTGTCTCCACGACTACTTATATAATAATACACAAATAATTTCAACATATTTAGCAGAATAATGATGTAAATTCTTCACACCAGCGAATAATGAAAAGGAATTCATTTTCGTTATTAGCAAATCACATTCTTTGATTATCAGAAATCACGCTAAAATGAATAAATCAAATCGTCTCTTTTAAAATGCCAAAAACCTAACTACGCCAATCGCTTCCCATATTAAAATAATCATATTATAATCATAATTGAACAAAATGTACAACAGTAGCGATAGTGAATATTTAATATGCTTAAGTATACCTCTATTTATGTTATCTCTATTATTATTCATAATAATGTTGGTTTCATTTAAAAATGTAAGGATTTCTATTAAAAATATGAGTTACCTATATTTATATTTTTTATAAGTACAGGGTTATTCATTATAAATTACCCACCCCCTATCATCGTTATTATTACTTTTAGAGAAAAAAGTCTCATATAAAAGTTGGGTTACAGCTGAATTTTCTCAATATTCTATCAAAAGTTCAGTAGTGTGCAAATTTAAGAGGATACAAAAAATAATAGTTCTTTTTCAAATAGGACACCTTGTATATTTTCACATTTTTGGAATGGACTTTTTTTTCTGATTTCAAAAATATATGTCACCTCTACCTTGTACCGTTTTTGAGTTATGAAATGTTGAAAACCTGAGTTTTAGTAATTAGGTACTGTAAATATGAAAAAGATAATTTATCAAAGGAAGCTATGAAAATGACAACTAATATGTTAGATAACATTTTTCAGATAAAGTAATTGAAATGGTTTACAGAGAGGTGAAAGATTTTATTAATAATAATAAGAAGTGCCTAAAGCAAGGATTCAACTTGAAATTAACAAACTAAATGAAAATAATGGAGTCATCTGCAATGTTATTATAAATAATATAAAATGCATATAATTATGCATTAACAATAATGGTGGACATTCCGAATATCTTTTATTAGTTATTTATAAATTCTCTTAAATAAATCTTTCTTTTCTGTTTTGTCATATTTTGACTTTTTCTTACTTACTGAGAACCACTTTAATTACTTATATGAAAAATGTCAATTATTAAACATATTAGTCGTCATTTTCATAGCTTATTTCAATTAATTATCTTTTTTATATTTACAGTAATTACTAAAACTAAGATTTACAACATTTCATAAATCAAAAACGGTACAAGGTAGGGGTAACATATTATTATTTTTGAAATCAGAAAAAAAGACCATTCCAGAAATGTGGAAATATACAGGGTGTCCCATTTGAAAAAGAACTATTATTCTTTGTATCCTCTTAAATTTGCACGCTACTGAGCTTTTGATAAAAAATTAAGAAAAGTCAGCTGTAACCAAACAACTTTTATATACGACTTTTTTTCTAAAAGTAATAATAACGATGATAGGGGGTGGGTAATTTATAATGAATAACCCTGTACATAAGTAAATAGGGTTGATAACTCAATGGTGGAAGAATTTTTGTCACGCATAGTCGTGGAGAAAGTATAGTCGTTTACTTGAGTAGATTGACTATTACTACACTCGTTGAACAATATACTATTTCGTACGAGCACGAGGTTCGAAGTGGATCATTTACTGAGAAAAACTAATTCCGAGTACATTTTTTAGAAGTAATTGACCATATTTGTGACTGACGATTTAGAATTTTTTTCGGTAAGCTTTTTGCTTGAAAAGCGTGATGGAGTATTTAAAATATCTACGTCCGATTTTGCTTCGAAGTATAATAAAGACATCGATGAAAACTAGGGGAGACAAACATTTTTTTGCCCTCGGCGCTGGCATTTCTTAGTGCGGCCCTGTTGGAATGCTGAAGGTGTGTATATGTTATCTATGTGTATACCAATATTCTACCCACATGTTATCATACTAACTGACAAGTTGTTTTGACAAGCACCGGAAATTTTAGATTTTCTAATTAACTGCTATTTTACTTTAATTTCATTTTTAATAATGAATCGTTTCATCTAGGCAGTTTATTTATTATAATAATAAACAGAAAATTTCTCAAACTAATTGAAATTAGAAATACAAATCATTTATTATGGAACATATTTCTCTGGTCAAGTGTGTTGAAATTGTACTATAGAACTTTAGATTTAACATTGTGCAAACAGGAGGTTGAAAATCGTATATGGTGGTGAAGACTATTACTATTGACCGAGCACCAAAATTATTTTGCGAGGGCTTCCCCCGAGCGGAATAAGGTGCAAGGTTTCTAAATGTCTTCACTACCATGGTGTATATAAAATTATTCCCACTACTAGCCAAATTTAAGACAAACATTAACAATAATTCAGAAACGCCCCACGAGAAGTGTTTACCCCGTCGTCTGACGGACAAGTACACTGTCAGTTTTCGATATATTATGAACGTACTCGTTATGGCATCGGTCATTTTTGGTTGAGCGCGAATTTTAAACTGATGGCATTTTGGAACTTCAGCTCTTTACAGCAGGTTATGCTTGAGCGACCAGGGGTCGCGACGCAAAAGATCTGACCGTTTCGCGTTACGTTACGCTACGTTATGTTACGTTGCTTCGTTATGTGCCTTGCTTGCGTGCTTGTGCCTCCTTAGTCTCTCTTTCGTTTACGAAGCAGCGATTCATATGCTCCGGCCGGGATTCGAACCCGGGCCGCCCGCGTGGAATGCGAGCATTTTACCACTAAACCACCGATGCTATATTAAAATTCTATGCAAAGACGGTATTCGCAGTGCTGGTGATCTACTTGAATTTGCTCGGATAAATTTTTACTATTATTTCCATAATTTTTTTTGCGCGATTGAGGGGTCTAGCACATTTACTTTTCGAAATACAGGGTGTTGAAATTTTGAGAACTTGAATGTTTTAATTCGATAACTTTAAAATGGATGGATAAATTGATTTGACATTTGGCAGGTTGTTTTTAAATGTAAAAGGGCATATTTTGAAAGAAATTGTAGTTTGTGCAATCGTTTAAGTGCGATAGACAATCCACACGAGTCGAGCAGCATATTTTTTCTACGACCCACTTAAGAAAAAATCTAGAAAATAAAAATTTCTATAAACTGTAATATAACTTCAAATTGAAAATTTAGCAATTCAATTTTATGTTTCCATTAATTTTGTGGTAAACGTACAGTTCTTGAATGTCCAATTTGTATAATGCTACGGTTTCCTTTTTTTAAATATACGATGCTGTTATAAGTAGATGTTGCCAGTCGGACTCCCTCATGAAGAGTACCGTACCATTATCTATAATAATAAATATTCTGCAAAATATTTCAAACGTCTACCTGTTGTCGTTATTAATATCAAGCAGAATAATTATTCAAAAATGAAATTAACAATAAAAAAAAAACTTCTACACGGGGAATCGAACCCGGGTCTACCGCATGAGAGTCTGGTTTGCTTACTACTCGACCACCAAGGATACGCAAATTGTTTATCTATAACGTCAGATGTATTACATAATTTTTGCTTAAAAGGAACTAAAGTTCCTACCGTGTGTCCCGCGACACGTTCTACCTTTTTATTCAAATAATTTTATCTTGATAGGTAATTTCAAGCATCAAGTATGTTAAAGACAATCTCCTGGGTATACAAAATTATGTTGCACAAGTTTTGTGTTGAACTTATACCTGAATTCTGAAAATATCTGAAGTTGTCCAATATTAACCTAGGTTAATAATAAAAAATTATCAACCACTAATAGAGAAATTCCACTTTTTAATAGGCATGATGACTGATTTTGAAAATCTGCTTCACGATGTTTCCACGTATATACTTTATCTACAATAAATGTTATTTCTGTAAGAAAAGAAGTTTTAAAAGGAAAAATTCAACTTTTAAAAACACATTTCAAATTATGCGCCAAAACGCTAGAATAGTAATGGCGTCTGTCTATGACATTATCATTTCGTAAATACCATTTATGCCCGGTTTTATAAGCTCGGGTTACCTCTGCCCCGAGAGTTAACCCTGTGACCGGTGGGTGATGCAACGTTTTATAAAGCGGGGTTAGAGTAAACCCTGCCCCACCATTTGGCTCGGGTTAACTCTCGAGTTAGCGGTTGTCATGCGCAAAATGCTAAAATGTGAAGAAATGGAAATTTATGTTAAAAACATAAATATGATATATATAAATAATATTATACCCGATATATATTTTCAATGTGGACATGGATGAAGTAAGATATTTTTTTTTGATGACTTCCTAACAGATGATGAGGAAGACATTATTCAAATGGTTGAGGCACCCCCAGAACCTAGGGTTTTTAGAAATAGAAATGCAGTCAGCACAACAACTTCTTCCGAGAAGTTCAAACTCCTTCTATTGATACTGGCAAAATCCATTTTTAAATTTAGTAATTTCAATTTTCCACGTCACTATATAACAAAAAATGTGAGCTTATAGGTTTTGTTGTACCCGATTCATAGAAGAAAGCACTGTTTTATGGCCCGACTTTTTCTTCTTTTATATATTTTTACAGTAATACGCCAGTGATCTTTGTATTTTAACCCGAGAGTTAACCCTCGAGGTAACTCGAGATATTTATTTCTACTTTATAAAACTGAGCATTAAAGGTGATCTGTGTCGATAGGTTATCTATGATCTGTGTCAAAGTCAAACTTCAAACACTTGACAGCTTGCAG
The DNA here is from genome assembly GCA_910591675.1 of Galerucella calmariensis. Taxonomy (NCBI): domain Eukaryota; kingdom Metazoa; phylum Arthropoda; class Insecta; order Coleoptera; family Chrysomelidae; genus Galerucella; species Galerucella calmariensis. The sequence continues at coordinate 7,542 of CAJUYG010005884.1, forward strand.
ACTAAGGGCGAGTTGTACCAAACACTTGAACTCGGTTTAATGATATTTGATGTTTAGACTGTGGCTGATTGATGTATTTATTATCAACAATTACATCAGTCTAAACATCAGTCATCATTGAACCGAGTTTAGGTGTTTGGTACAACTCGCCCTAAAAGTTTATTTTGACACATAGACAAAATTTGAATCATTTTGTGCGATTAGTTATCATAGAGATGAATCCTAATGTGTATCGATGGGGTGCGGTTCCACAATGTTATTCAAAATACATGTTCAGATCATAGATATTTGCAAAAGTACGACGTCACTCTCTTCGGATTGGTGTTTGAGATAAGATGGTGGATGGTTGAATTTTGTGCTTATATTTTTATTCAAATAAATGTTATCACACATGTAAAATAAAAATTAGTGATTTCTTTATAATCTCTCTATCTTATATAATTATATCAAATCAATATTTTACTGATTCTTAGTGACTGTCATCATGCCTATTGGCTAGAATAAGCAATAATTGTCAACTTCACGGCTAGTATTGGAAAAATAGTTTATTATACAACAAGGTGGTGAAGACTGTTATTATTGACCGAGCACCGAGATTATTTCGCAAAGGGCTTGAGGTGCGAGGTTTATAAATATCTTCAACACCATGGTGTATTTACAATTTTCCCACTACTAGCCAAAATTATGTCAAAAATTGAAAATAATTCACAAACGCACCACGAGAACAGTTTACTCCGTCGTCTGCCTGACAGGTACACTGTCAGTTTTCGATATATTATTAACGTACTCGTTATGTCATTAGTCATTTTTGGTTGAGCGCGAATTTTAAACTGATGGCATTTTTATTCAAATAATTTTATCTTGATAGGTAATTTCAAGCAGCAAATATGTTAAAGACAATCTCCTGGGTATACAAAATTATGTTGCACAAGTTTTTGTTGAACTACTTTATCTGAATTCTCAAAATATTTGAATTTGTCCATTATTGACCTAGGTTAATAATAAAAAATTATTAACCACTAATAGAGAAATTCAACTTCTCAGTTGGCTTTTTTATGAGGATCACTAGCTAAGCATAAAATCACACCGATATTTCGAAAACTTTGCATTTTTGTGCAAAAGTTATTGGGACCATTATTGTGGAGAACTAGATTTCGCACCTTTTGTAATATGTTTGTAAAAGTTACCGTCTACGATTTATGGATCATTTAGTTAACCGGTTCTCCTATCTAAAGATCAATTTATTTTCTACAACTTTTGTTCAAAACATTTTTTCTTAATGCTCATACTTTTTGAGATATTGGATGTTTAATGTAGAAATATCGACACTCGGCGGATGGCGCGGCAATAATGAAATGAAGTTATAAGAATGTGTTTATTTTAAAAATATGAAGATAATAAAAACCTTGTCGATATACGTGATAAATTTTCAAGAGCGCTTGATATTGATGTGAGAAAAATCAATATTCTTTTAATTTGATGTAGATATTATATCAAGGTGCCCTACTATAAATATTGGAACTAGTTCATTTTATAAAATATTCCAGTCTATTTTTCCACATTTTAGAGGCTATATAGTATAAACTGGAAAGTGTAACTTCCAGCTTCATTTCCAACTTTCAGCTATTACAAAAAAGTGATAATCTTAAATTAAACTTCCGCGGAGAAGACTACTAATTTTCAAAAACTATAAACTTCTATATAATGTAATTATATATTTTTATTTGTTTTATGATATTTTATGTATTAAATTGAATAATCTTCACACAGCGGACTAAAAGTAAAGTGTTTGCAGACGAAAAATACTTGACGTCAAAAATAGACGACTTTTCATCCGGAAATTAGTACGTAAACTGTCATTTTTTGTAAAAGTCGAGGAAAAATACATTTTGAACGTGTATTTTTAATTTATCAAAATTATGAATGCAGAGGGATAATGTAGATAACTATTATCGCAAATTGTATCATCGGAAGTAATTGATATTAAAAAAAGAGCAAATGCACTTACCTTTGTTGATGTCACATTTTATAATCCTATAAGTAAAAAGCGAACAAATGTAGGTTATCTTTTTACACAAATATAATGATCACTTATGAATAGTCAATCAACAAAAAAACATTTTTTTGGAATATTATCCGACGCAAAAACTTATCGCATGTGAACTGCGCCGAGTGATAGTATTGAATGATTATCAACAAAGATGATTATATTAGATACTATATCGTGCGAATCGCTTCTGTGCTATACTAAATATATTATGTCGGATCAAATAAGGATATATCACTGGACCACTGTAGTCGGATATAGATTTATAAACGCTAATCTATATGGTATTTAATTAATTTGATGGGTTGATAAATCGATTATCCAGTTAGATATTTTTATTATACAGGGTGATTAATTAGTGGGATGAAGTCCAATATCTGTAAATCCTCCAAGATATTCGAATGAAATTTTGATGCAGCTGGCAAAAGCCACAGTCTCGAGGCGTCACTATAGGATTTTTACGATAAAAAGACGATGATGTCATTTTTAGTTACTTTCCTGCTTATCAGAATAAATATTAACTTACCAACCGTAAATACAATAATTTATCCTCAACACCCAGGGCAATTTACAGCTAACGGGTTGGCAAAACTTCAAGACGTTGTCAGATAAACTGGTAAAATTCCCCAGTTTGTTTTGACGTTTATTGACATTCGATCATCCTCTAATATTTAATATAATAAGTTTTTTTGGTGCTTTTGAATTCATTGTTTCTTGAAGATTAAAAAAACAGTTACTTTCATAACTAATTATGTAGACAAATCTACAGTGTGTAGTTAATAAAATGCCGAAACAGCTGAACAGTAAATGTCAAAGAGATGGTAACATCTTTGTTAAGCTATTTTGAACGAGAATGCCGAAATGGGGGGCTGCTTCTCCCGCTTACTGCTGTAAGAGACGTAAGAGACGTAAGTCTTAGACCCTCCGCACACGGGTCGATTGGCACTCGAAGCGGATCCGTCTCGAAGTCGAAGCGGAATGAACGTCACATGCGAACTATGCGATGCAATCGGAGGTTAGCCGTACACGGGGCGATTTTTATCTCTCAGTTCGCGTATGTCTTCCAACAAGTTCAGTCCTTTTTTATAATGAGCGGTTCAAGTGATGAAGAGGACGCTGATATTTTTCATATGTACCGTATAAAAAAAAGGAAACGGTGATTATGGATACATCCGTACATAGAGCGGAATTTTCATTGTCGGTTGTTTGTTGCTGCAAGAGAATTACAGGAGAGTGATGAAATTTTTTTTGCATTCTATGAAATGTCAAAAGAGTGTTACGTTGCTTCTAGTGGAAGCTACATCTCCAGCTTTTCACTACATATTGCACGCGAAACTATCGTCACACTCGAAATTTCTCGTTCTCAGCAGCTCGCAGGGTTCGACTGACGCTCGAAACGCAATCAATTCGACTATAGTCAAACGCACTCCTATCGTGCGGGTTCAAAGGTCACTAACCATATGTATCAAATCAAAAAACACAGAGGTTACCAAAATGTGAGATAACAAATACACCCGGAGAGAAGAAGAAGAAGATTATTTTAACTAACATGAAGATATGAAATCAAACAATTTTATTTTGTTAAATCTACATTGTATTTAAACATAAAGTGACGCGTTTCGCTGACACAGTAGCTTTTTCAAACGAATGGAGGTATAATGAGAAACTTTCTATTTATCTTTTAGAAGCACTAGAGATAAATAAAAACAAATATTCAGATAAACTTCTTAACGACCAACTTGATATTAACAATTCTCCATTATTAAACCTTTTTACCTAGAAAGATTCCTGTAGGATGGTTGTGAATGAGTTTCCAGGTAAACTTGTTTAATACTTTAGTTAATCCCATATTTAGACAAATTCATTTCATTTCCTTGTGAATAGATTATCATTTTATTGTTAAATATCCGAATAATTTAGTATTAAGGCACAGTATAAATAGAAAGTTTCTCATTATACCTCCATTCGTTTGAAAAAGCTACTGTGTTAGCGAAATGCGTCACTTTATGTTTAAATAAAATGTAGATTTAACAAAATAAAATTGTTTGATTTCATAACTTACTATGGATCTACATCAAGTAAAAGCCTCATCTATTCAATTTAACATGAAGATAGCTACATAGACGTACCAAGATAGCTACATCATACATTGTCACTTTGAATTGTCAAACTGACATTTAAATAAAAACTTCGCTAGTGAAAGACTTTTTAGAATCGCTGAAAACTAAATACATATCCTTCTTTTTCCCGTCAAAATTGCATAAGTCTGTCTTATTTATCTTGCGGACATTATTTGGAAGTTATGATTAAACGCATTAGAAGAAAACGAAAACGGTGAGTATGTCTTTGTTGAATCGTATGACCCGCACGATAAGAGTGCCTTTGACTATACCGTTGAATATCGACCGCAAATCGACCCGTTGGTGGTCCTACGTTACATTACCTATGAAGTGGAATGGACGGAGAAACGTTTCGACTTCGAGACGCATCCACATCGAATGCCACACGACCCGTGTGCGGAGGCTCTAATAGAATTCGCTATTTGTATTCATTATTATTTATTATTGTTACATAGGTATTTAAATGTAAATGTCAATCCAACTTCAGATGGACTTTTCTAGTTTTCGTCAAGTGAAGAAAAAAACTACAGCTTGACAGCATCACAATATTTTGTTTCGCAACGTCATCGTCTTTTTATCGTGAATAAACTATATGACAAATAAAAATGAGATCGGTTGAGCATTTTGTGTTAATGTCGACAAAAATGCTGGCTTGGAACGAATAACACCTAGAAAATATCGTTAAAATGAATAATTTTTTCTTCGATTGATATTAAACGTCAGATTTAGTGACATTTATGCTAAGCATTAAAAAATCATTCTTTTTAGGACAACTTCGATAAATGTTTATTTTATAACCGTAACTTCAATCATAAACAATCACATTTTGTACATAATTTCATTTTTGCATCGGCTGCTAGGCAAGTTGCTAAACAACAAAAATGCGAAATGGAATATTTTGTGTTAGGTCTAGGTTCACTCTAAAATCACGACGACTACGACTTGTCAAATTATGACGTCCGGCGACAAATTGATGAAATGTCAGCAGATCGTTTCTGTCAAAGTTTTAGTAGGTAACGAGTAATTTCATAGTTGTTTTCCATAAATACATTTTTATAGGCTTCTATTTCTGTGTACCTATTAGAAATAGCCATGAAGAAGATATTTACATATTTCTTCAATTTATATTATATTAATTCTGATAGAAAGCCCATTAGCGGCAAATTCGGAGTAATTACATATTATCAGTTTATTTCTTTCAAAGTTTTTGCAATGTATTAAACGTGAACGATATGTTGTCATAGAAAAAGTATAGTATGCAAAGCGCAAGTGCTGCAATTCATACGAGTGCAAAATGAGCATCATTTTGTGCTCATTGCATAATATACTATTTCTC
>CAJUYG010005886.1:0-13039 GCA_910591675.1 Galerucella calmariensis
GTTCCGCAATTGTCGAAGTCGTTAGGCCGTAGGTGTCACTGGGTCCATTCCCATACCAGCCGAGATGTTATCTGTATATTAATTTGGGGACACCTATTTTGAAAAGTGATAGATGATTGAAAATTGACGCTTTTATTAAAACAGAAAATCAATCTCACAAAAGTAAATATAACCTCTTCAGCTAAATTATTCACAATTGTTGAGGAATCTATTTCTATTGCCACATCCCGATGAATACTCATATTGCGGCAGTATGCTAATAAAAAATTATTGTATCTTTATTGTATTTTCTATGGGGAGGGTTTGAACCCCCGAAACACCCCCCTTATATACGTCCCTGGTGGTAATGGAATGTGAACATAGCATAGATGCATATTTTTTTCATTTCTTCTTACCTTCCACAGAGACAAAAAACTTTGAGCTGTGGGATTGATGCTGAATTTTATTACTTAAAAATAATGTTCACCATAACGAATACTATGGAAAAGCTGGAAATTCATTTAATTAAATAAATAGATATTGATGCAAATAATTCAGATTCAAACAAAATGGAATTATGAGTGGAGTAACTTATTGTTACAAATTCGCATTGGCATAATCACATATTCCCATATTTCATCTACGAGGTACATTCATTAATTCGTTCTGTTTTTGTTGAAAAGTTATGAAAGTGCATATTTAAATCCACGAATACATCGACGCTAGGCATGAAGGCGATGTAACAAAATAATAACTCTCATTTGCCATTTGAAAGCATCACCATTTGGCTGATTAAAATATGCAATGTTTTTCCTCTTTATAGTTTCGAATTCAAAGGTAAAATATGGTAAATGGAAACTCTGATCAAAGCGTGTTTGAAAAACTGCGGTTTTGTGTGGATTGAATTTGAAACAATAACAAAAATGTCCACTGTCGATATAAAAAATGACTGTCTATTTATTCAAAATAATTTTGAATTTTTCAAAGTCGTTATAATAATGATATGGTTTAATTGAATTTTCAAATAAGCGAAACGTTGGACTTTCATTGTATACAGGCTGATCATTTCAAATTGTACCATCATTGTAATTTTGGAAACTGCAGATGTTACCCCCAGAGCTTCGAGGCTGTCATATTAAATATCAATTTTAACTATCATGTTTAGTGTTTAGAGTCAGTTTCAGTTTTTGCCAATGAAGTCCACAATTTCTAGTTGGTATAGTGTATTCAAAAGCCTTCTTGGTGTGCGTCATCGTTTGTGACGTATATCCGGGTTTTGGGTATGTCGTTTATTTTATTTGCTATTCTGTCATACAGCTAACCTTAAATTTGATAAAATAAAATCATCAGGATCGTACTCAGCCAATTTGAAAAAGGCCATGAAATTAATAATTATCAGCTTCTTTTTCCAACTGAAACTACTTGATAACTTCCAAAATGCTGATGTTTTTCCGTGTATCTATGAAGCGTGAAGTAACAAATACATAACTCCAAGTAAATTTTCCATAACATTATGATCAGATAAACAAGGTACCTACAGAATATTAGTGAAAATGCATCTAAACCCGGAAACATCAGCAAAAAGTACGTGTATGGCATCAGAGCAATATGTCCGCATATCGATAGTGTCGTGTTAACACGTTTCAATAATGTGTCCTGAGCTTAGATTAGGTCTAAGGTCCTGAGCTTAACATTCACATTTTTATCGTTGTAGCCTAAATGGATCTTAGTGACGCACCAATTCAACCTATTACTATAATAGTATATTCTTCAACGAGTGAAGAATGATAGCTATTATTCATGCGGATGAAGTTTTGGAATCATCCAAGTTAATAATAGCCATTCTACACAAGTAAAAGACTATACCTCGGACTATACTTTCTCCACCTTGATCGTCCGCGCCATACTCAACCACCACTAGGCTTTAGAGCATATTTATAAAAATGCAAAGATGAAATATATATACGTAACTCATATTTTTAATCGGAACCCTTACATTTATGAATGAAATTAATTCCGGGATGCATACATATTCACTATCGCTACTGTTGTCCATTTTTTCCTCTTATAATATGTAAAATTATGATTTTATAATTGTTTTGACGTTTCAAACCACGCGCTGTCAGAAGCGATTCGCGTTCTTAGGTATTTGACGTTTTAAAGAGACGATTTGGTTTATTCATTTTGATTAATTTTAGCGTGAATTCTGATATGGTTGAAATAATACCCTTCTTGGTGTGCGTCATCGATTGTTAATGTCTTTCTAACACTTTACGTAGGAAGAAATGGAAAAAAGGCAGGTCTGTGATTAATCCTAATCAAAATATCACAATAATGAACCGTTTAAATGTATTACAAACGTTAACCCTAATCTTTTACTTACAAAAATTTGATTGGTTGATGTTTAGATTACGCTCACGCTCAACATATCAATCGAGAGTTTAAAATACTATGAAGGCGTTACTTTCGTAGCGGCAATAAGTCTTACGTCTTTTTCTACTGTCACATTGACAGTTCTTGACAGGTCAGTACTTTGTTGTTTACGGTCAATTATTATTTATGAAAAGTGAATATTAATCTTATTGTTTTATTTATATTAATAATACAAAAATATACATGAATACACGGAAAAACATCAGTATTTTGAAAGTTCTCAGGTAAGTAAGTTCTTTCGCGATAAACCTAATAAAAATACAACCCCAATGCTCTTAGACAGCTAATGGCTGTGAAGGGTCAAGTGGTCCACCTATTTGTTTGTCAATTTTCAAAGTTTTTTTCGAGTACCTAAATGAATTTTGGAAGTTGGTATGGGTTTTTTGCGAACCATTACAAGTAGTTTCTGAAAAAATTGCACGCTGCACTTTGGGGACGGAAAATTTTGTGGCACTTTGGGTGTTAAGTGAGCACAATTTCAAGTGGAAGCTGATAAATCGTAATGAAAAATCGTTTTAGGGTTACAGAAAAAACCCTTCTACTTGATCAATATAACATATATGCTAATTAACAATAAAAAATAGCATAAAAAGCACTAAAAATTTAACGCTTTCTGTTCATGTGAAACAGCCATCAACGAGCAATAAATAAACCTTTATTTAATGACTAATAAATATGCAAAAATATTAAGCACTCTAATAACAAGAAAATAAGCACCGTATAACAATTTTACAAACTGTTTTTGACCGGAATCTTTTTTCTTTCTATTAGACCTCGTTAGCAATGTTTATTAACAATGAAAAATAAAAGGTACAAAAGAAAATAAAGAAGGAGAGAGAGAGAGGGAGAGAGTCGGTGCATGAATGTTTCATCGAGTGCATTAGTTTATGACAGCAATAAAGAATAGAACAATAACGATGCAGTGAACACAGGGCTTGATGCACATGTGGTCGGATTGGGCGCCCATCTTGTTACGTCAAGCAGTAGCGGGGGTGAACTAAGGTTAGGTTAGGGGGGATGATCACAATGACTCTTTTGAAACTATACGAGTTAAGTACGTATGGTGGATTGGCGGTGTATGTAGGTATGTGATAGAAAATGTGGAAATGAGGTTTTTTATTACACATAAGTCTTAAATCTCTTCTCTAGATGACGACTGATGAATCAACTGAATTATTAGAACAGAGAACAGGATTGTATTGTCGTTTTTTATTGAAATTATCCTAAGAAAGAGGATTATCCAAGAATAAAGAAATGCATTTTCAATAAAAAATTAGCATAATTTTCATCATAATTGTTTAGATATTATTTAACCTTTGATACCCTCTTTGAAATGCGTTTTACTCTCTACTTTTTTCATTATCTTGCGCCAGATTGGAATTATCGTTTACCATTATGTCAGTATTAAAATTGAGATGAACGTAATGACATATCATATGTTAAAACCCGTTGAGACGTATAAGCTACAAAGCGTACTAGATGAACTAACATAGGTACATACTGTATAGATAGGAATGAAATACAAGAATAAAAGTTTTCTTCTATATATAAATGTGTCACTATAAAAAAAATAAATACCTGTAAGCAATTGGATCATAACATAAGACAGATAATGAAGTTTTTTGTCAATTATTGGGAAAAGAGGATAAAGTCAAATTTTTAATGATAACCCATGTCAAATTTTGGATAAAGTAATTGCTATGTGCTAAATATAAGGGTCATTTCTAAAGATTTTGTCAAATTAGCCACAGAATCGTGCCGAAGGAATGAACATATTTCAACCCCTTTTCTAAAAAAATTTTTCAAACTCTGCTATCCCACGTTTCTCTCGGTCTTATTCATATTTGTTGCCTCCCATATTTATTTAACTTGTTTGTAATTTGACATTCTTTGTAGGTGTCCCCACCACCCCAATTGTTTTGATTGAATATATTGAAGTGTCAATTTTATTTCTAGATTCTTTCTTTATTTATTATTTTGACTCCTTCAACTCTTCTCAGTTATTTCATTTTATTTCTACCAGATAAAGTGAACGAAATCAAATAACTACTTCAGATTCTGTATCAAAAGATTACCTTGGAATGGTTGACAAAATAACGGTAGTAAAATTCCTGTTGTCCTGTTTGATATAAACTTGCACGCCAAATATCCATTCTAACCACCAGCCTAATTCAAGGGCAGTAGAAGTCTGCGGAAAGGGTTAAAATTACCGCATTTTCCCTCGTCCCACATGTAATATCCCCTAGAGATTGTCCGACCCTGCTATGAATCTCGTTTACGGCATCCATAAACAAAGTTCATCGGAGACTGAGACTTGGGTGTATCTTAATTGGCGACGAGGATGAATCAAGCGACTTCTTCTGTGCCCACATACTTCTATCTACTTATTGTTAATCGAAACTTTATAGCTTTGGCACTTTTCTACTCTGGATTACAAATTGAAACATGATTCATTGATGTTAACGGTTAGATTTCTTTTTATTTATTAGAAACTTGGTAAATTAGTTAATCAGAAGTAGATTGTCAGGATTCGTGATTATCTGAGTTGAAAATATAAGTAATTTCACATATTTTTATGAAGATCATCGATATGGAAAACTATTAACAATAAATTCTACGCATTGCTTGAGGTACTTTGGCATGACCTTGTCTCACATCATCAACTAATTCTTCAAAATTTTGATGAGAGCATGAGCTCGAGGGAGAAGTTCATGACTTTTTTTGTGATGAGGAGGAAAGGAAAATTTCGTTTACAACATGTCCAGAAAGGTTACATACCCTTGTATCTAAGGTGATAATATAAATATGATTCTTTTCATTAACAGATGATTTATATGTTAATTTTTGAGATACATTTGAAAACGAGAACATTTTAAATTGAGGATGAAGAGACCTTTCAAACAATATATCACAATTTCATATTTCCCATTTCAATACTGATGGTTGTATACTCTTTCTAAAGTCAATACGAAGACAGATCATTTTAATACCAATGATGGCAAGTAACAGCCAATGTCGTGCATGTATTTTTTAGATCACCTCAAACTGTCGTTTCAAATGGTCTCCAAAATGATATACTAATCAATTACTGATAAATTTCATTTGTAAAACTGGTTGATCAGCAGATGAATAGATGATAAAACAAACCTAGTTGGAATAAAAAACTTTTCTACACATCTTTATACAACACTTGTCGGGGATAAGTAATGTTATAAATCATTTTAAGGACACAGTGGACGACATAAATAACTAATCGATTTTGTTGCAGCTAATGCGAAATACTGTAATAGAGTCACTCTAGTTATTCTTTTATTCCAGCCATTTTCTCAAGTATAGTAATATACATAAAGTTGTTTTGAATAATAATTTTTCCATCAGTTTTAAGCACCTTACTCAAATGCTAATTAATATATTACCTTCATGTTTTTATTTTAATATCTTCAAAGTTGCTATTATTTAAGAACGTCACAAACTAACACTTTACTGATGTAAAGGAAGATTTGTGTAGCGAGAGAGAGCTTATTAATTTTAGGAAGAGTCGGAGGCTAGGGATCACATTTTCACGTTAGAGAATGTCAATCTATCATTTGAATTTAACGTGTTTTGGAATGTTCTTTAAATATGTACAGTTACCGAAAATATGAGCTTGCTCCATTTTGCTTTCCCACACTGTATACAGATCAAACCAATAGAAATGGGATATCAATTTGAAGAATCCAAAGTCAATAAATCATGTCAAATTGACAGAAGAGAAAAACCACTTTGCAGCACAAAAACAAAGTGAAAAAGCACCATAAACCTTGCTAGTCTGAATTAAGAGAAGTCATAATTTTCAAGATTTCTTGTTTGTTAGACTTTTAGACCCGAAAACGTTCATGTCCGTTTTCAGCGAGGTTTTCAGTTAACAAAGTACCGATCGACAACCATCTATATTCTGAATCCAGGATAGTCCAGGAAATAGTCCTTTTTTCCAATGCACGAATTTAAAGTTACGCAACCTTACTTCCCCAAACTTCATTTTAACAAAAACGTACAGATAATACATATCAAATCTTCGTTAAGTGAAATATACGGAATGAGCCAAATGTTAATAAGCCCCGCAGTTGATTATTATTGATGAGATAATATATAGGGTTGTCCAAAAAAAACCGGAATTTCCTTTTTTATTGATATTTTTTTTTATTTATAGGTCGATTTTATTGATGTCGGTTTTGTTCAAAAGAAAATTTTTTAACAGTTCCAAGAACCAATCAAATTTCCTCATTTTTTATCACATGAACAATTTCACCCAATCATGTCAACATTACACTGAAAACAGACCTTGGGGCTGTTTTCACGTTGCTATGGATGCATATTGATTTATTTCGACTTTGAAGTTTCTAATATTTAATATTTCGAAATGTCACATTTAACTTTTCTAATTGTTCCTTTGTTAATTGCACCTTTAGATAAATTGTTTAAGATCTGTTCTTTTTCTATAATAAGCAAAAAATTTTCTATCCGAATAACCCTCGGACATTGATAAATGCTCAAAAATTTTATGACAACTTTCTCAAGCTTGTTGCTTATAGGCAACAGACCTCCGCCTACGGCGTCGGTCTGTTTCCAAGCAACAAGCTTTCGACATCTGTCATAAAATTTTTTCGAACAATTATCAATGCCCTTGGGTTATTACTACTGATAATTGATCAAGACACACTACTAATCTAATATTTCGCGTTTTGTTTAAAAAAACAAAATGGCGGACACATCCAAACTTTACCAAACTTTAAAACTGACTGGAAATTTTTTGTTTCGCACTGTATATGTTTGCGAATTATTTTACGAAAGTTCAGACATTTGTGAATGTAACGAGAGGTCAAACATAGAAATCGGTCAAAAATTGTCTGATGTATGGCTCGAAAAAAACAAGTATGTTATTTTGTTGGACCAAAAATAAAACTACCGTTTGCCCTAAATGTCTATATTCTCATGACTCTGTAGTAATGTTATAAAAAAGAAGGGTCAAGTTTCTATGAAAAGCAACAAATTATGAACTGGTAGTCGCCATAACCAAGTAAATACCCACCCATAACCTCACATTTTATATCGAAAAAAAAAAACGAGTTTGCCACCGACATTTATATTCATGCGATCGTTGTTTTTTGGCGACGAGAAAAGTGTTTACTGCCGATCTCTCGTTCTAATTTAACACGACCTCGGAAAAATAAATTCGACTGCACGTAACGAAAGAACTTCTGGCAGTCGAACTGCGATGTATCTCGGCTTCAATTTGTAATACGGAGTAGGGAAAGTGCCAAAGTCGTAAAGTTTAGATTAACAATGATCGTTACACTGATACATGTAATTTGTGAAACTGGTATCATATAACACACCGACCGTAAACGAATATCGAAGGTGATCGGTAAAACAAAAACAGATATCGGTTAGCTGAATATGACAGTTTAATGCCACTTGCAAAAAAGTCTACAACTTTATGCTGTCAACGCAGAGCGAGATTACGAAATATATATGTGATACCAACAACGAATACCCGCCTACAAGTCGGAAAATATAGCCGTAAGGTCCGTACGTAGATTAATCTTACGAGTAGGATTAAAAATACATTTTTATTTATCAATTTTACCGTGTTTGTATGTTTTTTAAACATAAATAGTATATTGTTTTATTAGGAGTAAAAGTATAACTTTTTGTGGCGAGTCTGAATGTTTGATGGCCGAACGTTAGTGAGGCCGACAATTTCAGACGAGCCACAAAAAGTGCTTTTGCTCCGAATGAAACATGCTATTTTTTCCGCAAACGGCATCCAGACTATAGAACTAATTAATATTTAAATAAAAATTCAAAACGATTGCAGCGAAGTTGATAAATTCAGAGAATAATAATTATAAAACTGCGCACTACATTTCCGTGGTTACTGGTTTTGTGATTGCCAAGTGAAAAACAAATTTGACTGTTCAATAATATTTTATAATGTCAGAAATATTGTAAGTGATTTAAAGCAACAATTGGACTGTGCATTTTTGGTAAGTACTTGAGCATCAAAATTTCGTTTGTTGTAGTAAAGTGTACTGAAATTTTCTTTTAGATTATATTATGTCGGATTCAGAACCCAACTGTACACCGCCCGACGTTGTTGACATTGCTAAGGCAGCTACGAATGATTTAATTCCAACTAAGTCAAGTAGAGTTTATAATCATGCTCACGAAATATTTCTCACATGGTGCAATGATAAAAACATTTCAAACTATTCGGAAAATGTGCTACTAGCTTATTTTTTTGAAATGACAACTAAATTAAAAATGAAGAGTTCAACAATGTGGTCTCGGTATTCCATGATAAAATCATTACTGAATATTAAACATGGATTAGATATTAGCAAATATATGAAACTACGTGCTTATCTGAAGAAGCAGAATGAAGGGTATACTCCCAAAAAGTCAAAGGTATTCACAAAAGACCAGTTTGAAGATTTTTTAAATAATGCACCTAATGAGCAATATCTAGGAATTAAGGTTAGTTATAATATTCTAACCTGCATAAATACAATCAAGTTTTTAAATACATACTACTTTTAGGTTGTTCTAATAATGGGCGTATCTGGAGCATGTAGATGCGATGAAATGGTGAACATGACAATAGACGATATAAAAGATTTAGGATCTGTTATTCATATAAAGATTCCTGATAGTAAATCTAAAAAGCCACGATCGTTCAAAATTATTGGGGAAAAATATATAAATCTTTACAGAAAATATACTTCTTTACGTCCACAAGCTATGAAAAGCCGACGCTTTTTTTTGAAATTTCAAAAGGGAAAATGTTATCGCATGGTCATGGGAATTCATACAATTAGTAACGTACCCAAAACAGTATAAGCAACTTATTTAAAACTACCGAATTCAAAAGATTACACCGGCCATGCGTTAAGAAGAACTTCAGCTACTTTGCTTTTGGATGGAGGAGCTGATATTACTTGTTTGAAACGGCATGGAGGTTGGAGGTCGAGCACTGTCGCTGAAGGATACATTGAAGATTCTTTGTCTAATAAAAAACAAACTGCAGAAAAAATCTTGATGTCGAATTCTTCTTCACTGTACCTGAATGCAGCTTCTCATGAGCGAAATTATGTCGACGTTGATGTAACAAAAGCAACAACAAGTAAGGAGTCACGGGAAATTTTGTCGATGAACTCTTTCAACTCTGCACAAAATTCGCTTGAATTGGAAGTGAATAAATCAGGTAGGGCATTAAATATGTGCGGTGCACATATCGTTAATAAAGTTTAAGAGTTCAACTAATAATTATTTTCCCTGTTAAAAATTCTACTTTTTTGTCCGTTCACGGCCGTACAAAAAAGTGGCGTCTGTGAAATCATACTTCAACATCATGAATTGACGTTAATAATGTCTACTTTTTTTGACGTTTGCGGAAAAAGGTTTTACTAGCTATCAATCTTTATTGGAATATTTATTAATAATGGTAAACTATGTTGGAGTAAAAAAAACAGATTGTGAGAGTGACTATTTCTATTGGTTTTTGAAATATCCGATTCTTGATATTTTAAAAAATAAACAGTACCGGAAGAGAGGGTGATGTGGAGTTGCTTAGAAAATATGTATCTGTCACAATTGAATTAGGTAATGGCAACTTGCACCCACTATTTTAGATGAAGCTTATTGTTAAGTGAAGCTTAGGTTAAGGGCCACTTAGGGTTAATATTTTTGTTGCACCGTATGTCAAACTCAATTTAAACCTCCCTCAACCTAAGCCGTGAATTTCGGAGGCTTTTACAAAAAAACTTAAATTCTGTTAACCTAAAAGTTGCTTGTTGGCTGGTGGTTTGTTGTGTTGCAATAAGAAAATGGATATTTTCAACGACGATGTGTTAGAAATAATAGAATATGGTTTTCAAATATTTGTTCGGCCAAATTATTTTCACCCAATCGACAACTTAACTTTTTTTAAGACATTTAGATTTTACAAAAAAACTGTTATGTTTGTCTTGAGTTTAATAGAAGATCGTCTGGAGTTTCCCAATGACAGGTAATAAAACCAAATATAATATATGTTGATTATAATTATGTAGTTACTCACTTAATACTTTGCCAAACCAAGTTTACAGATCTTGTGTTTAATACATCTGTTGCTAAATTATAAAACCAACAGTGGCGGCTCGTGAACGTGAAGTCGAATAACCTCAATTATTGTAAATCGGTAAGTTTATAGTATCTAAAATTTTATCAAAAAGTTGTTTATACCTAATGTAGTTAAAGTTTCCAAATCATATTTTTCTCCTTTTCACGGGAAAAGCCTCATCAGTTGAAAAATTTCAAATGAAATATCAAAATCAAATTCTATATTATGAAAACTTTGAAGTTTTATCAATGAGATGCTTCAAACGCTCTCTTGAATAAATTATATCAGTGAATTTATGTTGTAAAATTTGAAAAATAATATCAGTTTGTTCAAATATTAATTCAAAAGCATCAAGAAAAAACAAAACCTAATAATTATTCCCGCTAATCATCTAAAACAAAACAAGCACGCACGAACCCACCCTCGTACTCTGTATTCCGTAGTTCGTATTGCTTCGTATATCAACGCAGCCGCTAGAAGCTAGCCTCCTGAGAGTGTTGCCATTTCCGCTATTTTTTACGGTATTAGCAATTGAACTGGTAGAAAAAACGGCAACTGTGTTGAGCAGCACGTGTTTCTCGAGAGATGTTTGTGGAGTCTAGCCTCAGGGCACTGTTGTCAGATTCTAAAATAAGTAGTGAAAGCAGGGAATTAATTGTGAGATTAAAAAATTTCAGATAAACGGGAAATAAAATGAAGAATAATCAACAAAATATTTCTGGTGCTATTTGCTGGATAAATTGTTGAGGAGGCTGAGCCTCCTCAGCCTCCTTAACCATATACTCCGACAGTCAGGCAGCAATTAAAGCCCTGAGTGGGTATACCGGCAACTCAGGACTTGCTAACGAATGTCGAGAGCTACTTGCTAATCTTGCAAGGCGGAACGTGGTGCGGCTAGAATGGATTCCAGCCCACTCTGGTTTTGAAGGCAACGAGATGGCGGATGCACTGCCTCCTCAGCCTCCTTCGAGGAGCCGCCACTGAGTACCAACAAAATTTATCGTTTTTGACTTAGCCATGGATGAAATGAGAAACGGTCAGTAAAGCAAACTTACTTATACTTACTCTGTATAAATTTAAAAATCGAAACAGGTAGATAGATAAGTTACAGAGTTTTTTTTGCTACAAGATATCCAGATAGAACCGGCGGCCTCGAATTGCGGACCGATTACCTGATTTCAATAATTCCGTACTCGAACTGCGGACCAAACCAAGAAGACCCCTCTTTTAAAAACCATGAATTGCGGACTAAGCCTTCCTCACAAATACGTACATCAAATTGCTATACACTCAAATCTATTACGGAAAATGAGGATGCAGCCTTCCTCACAAATACGTACATCAAACTACTACATACTCAAACCTATTACGTAAAACGAGGATGCAGCCTTCCTCACAAATACGTACATCAAACTACTACACACTCAAATCTATCATAGAAAACAAGGATGCAGCCCTTCTCTTTCGACTTGGTCCGCAATTCATGGGTCATTAAAAACACATGACAAATTTTGAAAATCATTTATGGTTTTTGGTCCGCAGTTCATGTACGCCCGATAGAACACGTCCCACTCGTGATACCGTGAAGAAGAGAATTATAATTCACTATATCAATATAATAAATAATAAGATAAATCTCTTATTTGTATTTTTATAAACCCAATAAATAATTTGCCATTGTTTAATTGATCTGAGTTTTGGATGTATGCTGTTATTTCTCGGGTAGGTGCGTTGTTTGTGGGGAAATATTATCCAGCCAATTTCGTGGAGGTAAATTTTAAATTGAAAATGAAAATGTAGCTTGTTATTCGCGGGTTTGATGAATTTTATAAAATTTATTAGCCTTGCCAAATATTTTTCTTGTTTCATTTTTCATTGTTGGTATTATTGCGGTCTCGAAATATGTTTTTCGAAGCCATACTACGACATCCATTGTTTTGAAACACAAATGTCTCAGAATAAGAATACTCTGCTTTCTGTTTTGTCAAGCTTGTTATTTCCCAAATAAAATATTTCGATTTGGTATTCGAACCGATTGCTGAATTTCATTTCATATTCACGATAGTCGAGGAGCCAATTCAATCAATAATAATTTTCATATTGCATGATAAATATTTCCATTCACTAATCTATAATTTGTTCATTATACATAAGCACCACAGGTGCAAAGTATTTCATTGAAATAGCTTGAGAGATGGAGACAAATAGTATATTATACTCCAAGGTGGTGAAGACTATTATTATTGACCGAGCATCAAGATTATTTCACGAGGGGCTTTGCCCCGAGCGGTATAAGGTGCAAGGTTTATAAATGTCTTCAACCCCATGGTGTATATATACAAATTTTTTCCTACGATCACTACCCAAAGTAGACTTTTGCACACTCAAATCTAACCGCAAAGTTGATGTTTTCCGCGATCTGTCATAATTGACATTATTTACGCTCTAGAGCGTACTTTCCCGCTCGCCTGTTTTCATTTACAATAA
>CAJUYG010005888.1:0-13036 GCA_910591675.1 Galerucella calmariensis
GGTGCACTAGGTGCTCGGGGGATCGTTTTGGATGTCAAATTCTGCTTCAGCGACCCAAAAAACCCCCCTTAACGATTTTCGGTTTGTCTTTTTCGAATGTGTCAGAAAAATTCTTGGAGAGGACGTCTACGTCCAGGTTGGGGCGCACCAGGTGTGTGGAGGTGTTCGCCGATGCCATATTTGCATTCAGCGACCCAAAAAACCCCCCTCAACGATTTTCGGTTCGTCTATTTCGAATGTGTCTGGAAAAGCCTAGGAGAAGATGTTCAGGTCCAGGTTGCAGTGCACCAGGTGCTCGGGGGATCGTTTCCAACGTCAAATTCTGCTTTAACGACCCATAAAACTCTCCCACAATGATTTTTGGGTTGTTTTTGACACTCTTGTCAGGAAAATTCTCGGATAGGACGTCTATGTCCAGGTTGGGGCGCACCAGGTGTGCGGGGGGTGTTCGCCGATGCCATATTTGAATTCAGCGACCCAAAAAACCCCCGGGCGCCAAGTGTTTTTCCTTCCCCGCACGAATTCTGGGAGTGTTCCACGGAGATGACGTTCGTCGGCGTTCCTGAGCCCCAGGTGGTCAGGGTGTCAATTTGAACATCATAATCGTGATCAGTGACCTCGAAAACCCCCGAGTACCCATTCTGGGCCAGTTCTGAACGGGCGTCTCAAAAAATGCATTTTTCGAATGCATTTTTGGCTGCAACAATGCAATTTCTGATTTTGGACAAATGAAAACTAGGTAACTTTTTTACAAATAATTTTTGCAAGCGGATGTCGAAAACCGCATTCCGATCGGTGCTGCCCGAAAAAAAAATTTTTTTTCGCGTATGATGACGCGACAAAGGTTATTTCAATAAATAATTAGCTGATTTTTGTAAAACATACTCAATTGTAAATATTATTTTATTAATTCCCTATTCAGTCAAAAAATATAATGAACCCGTAACAACCCCCCCTCCCCTGGAAAAAGTTTATAATAAACTTTTATCAAAAAAAACATATACCATATAATATATCGGTTCCTTCACTTAGACACGAAATCGATACATCAGCTTACCTTACTGACTTAATAACTAATGATTCGAGTCTGAGATGTTACCCGATTCAGAATCCTCATCCGGTGGATGGGCTTTAAGGTCTTTCGCATGCCAAACGCCTCTGGACTGACCTTCGCTATTTCTCAGTTCGTATGACCAGGGTGATACAACCCTGGATATTATAAAAGGTACGGTGAATTTTTCCTCACGCCGTCGAAGGTTGTAACAATCTTTGGCCTTTTCATAAGCTAGTTTTATCCTTCGTCTGACATCCTGGAACACTTTCAACATAGCCTCCGAGCAGATCCTTGGATCATCATGGAAACCTTGCGGAGTTGCCAGTGGATGGAAGTCCTTTCCAGACAGTTGTATTTCTCTGCCGAAGATTAGAAAGTTCGGCGTCAACTTTGTAGTTTCATGACAAGAGGAACGGATCGCACAAGCTATATTCTGAAGGTATTGGTCCCAGACTCGATGATTATCTGAAACGTAGGAAGTTGAAGCTGTCTCCACTCTATGTGCTCTTTCCACTAGATTTCCTTGCGGATGATAATTTTAAATGTGCCACGGTTCGATATCATACTTTCCAAGTACCTCGTGAAATAATTTGCCTATGAAAGGACTGCCATTATCCATGATTACCTTTTGCGGTGCTCCGTAAACTAAAATCACATTATCCTCAAAGGTTAAGGAAATATGTTCAGCAGTAGCCTGACGTAACGGAACAGTAACAAAAATTTGCTAAAAAGGTCTTGATCCGAAAAAATGTAACTATACACAGCTGCCGATCGGGGTAATGGCCCTACAATGTCAACACTTAGTATCTGAAATTGTCGCGTAGCAGTGGGACTTTGGTTTAACATGAGACCTGCGGCGGGACGTTTTAAATGTTTATTTTGGAGACAGGTAGAACATCTGGAAATGTATCGGGCTACATCCTGCTTGAGTTTAGGCCAGTAGTACTTTCTAGAGATTGTGGTACTTGTCTTAAAAATTCCTAAATGTGCTGAAGTTGAAGGATCGTGGTGAGCCGATATGATTTTGGATCCTTCCTCCTTCGGGACAACTAACAACCAACCATCCGCGTCGTCGGTTAATTCCGGGTAAACTACATCCACTCGTTTAAATAGCTTCTAATCCTATACTCGCCATAATGGAAATTTCGCTGGTTCGTTTTGTACTTTCTGACGCATGCTGTGATACCACTTATCTATGACGTCTACGTTTGCAACCGTATCAATTCGAGGTACGGCTCTCGAAAGCGCGTCCGGAACTACGTGTTCACTGCCCTTCCGATGAACCACCTCAAAAACGTACTGCTTGCGATGCGACCAACGGGGTCTTTTATATTATTGATCCATTCCAACGCAAAATGGTCAGTGATCACTTGAAATTTAACCCCTTCTAGGTACGGTCTTAATCGCTCGATAGCAAAAAGGACAGCTAGGCACTCCTTTTCTGCGGTGCTGTATATCTTTTCTGCCTTTGATAACGACCTACTCAGGTAACAAATTACCCTTTCATTCCCATTCTCATCTGTCTGAGACAGCACTGCGCCTAAGCCATAGTCAGAGGCATCCGTTTGCACCACAAAAGGCTCATCAAAACTCGGGCATGTCAGAAGAGGTGCTGTCACTAAACATTATTTAAGTAACTTGAAAGAGTTTTCACACTCTTGACTTTAAACGAACTTCTGGTTCTTCTCTAGAAGGTTGCATAAAGGCGCGGTCATAGTCGAGAAATTGGGCACAAACTTTCGGTACCATGAGGCAACACCAATGAGTCGTCGAACATCGGTTACTGATTTTGGTTGGGGAATTTGAAGGATCGCTTCTACCATTTCGGGATCTACCATCAGACCTCCGGCACCTATAACATATCCAAGATATTTCAGCTCTGATTTGCAAAAATTGCATTTATCCCTCCCCCCTCCCACTTAATCGGGAGAGGACTTCTCCAAGTAATTCAAGATGTTCCTCGAATGATTTGGTGCAGATGATAATGTCATCGAGATAAACGAAAACATACTCCTCCAGGTCAACTCCGATTACGCGATCGATGAATCGCTGCCATGTCGCTGGCGCGTTGTGAAGACCCATAGGCATCCTTTTAAAATGGTACAATCCTCTATTCGGTACGACAAATGCAGTCATGGGTTTAAATTTTTCTGATAAAGGTATTTGCCAGTAGGCACTCTTAATATCGAGTGTAGTAAGATAGTGAGAATCCCGTAGTTTGTCGAGGGTGGCATTTACAAAGGGTAGAGGATAGGCATCCTTCATCGTTACTTTATTTAATTGACGATAGTCAACAACAAAGCGGTAGCGACCATCGGGCTTCTTTATTAAAAGAATTGGAGAAGACCACGGCGAATTTGACGGCTCCACAACTCTATCCTCTAACATTTTTGTAAGCTCTTCATGGACTTGCTTTTGATCCTGATCTCGTGCTCGACCAAGTTCGTGCATCCTAGTTTATTTCCCAACGCCTTGAATATATCATCGACGAGTTTATCCAACCGGACTTTTTGATCAATACTCAAAAACTCAGCTGAGATTAAGGCCACTCTAGCACAATCATCCCTTTGCGACAACCCTTGAAAGGACCACTCTCCCGAAAACATATCCGGAATAATTCTCATCTCTTTTCAAAAATCGTTTCCCAGTATAAGAGAAAGAGGTAGGCTAGGAACAATACAAGACTTTGATAATTTTGACTTTACCGCACAATGCCATCGGAACCACACATGATTTCTGTTTACAGTCTCTTATTCTGCAGAAGGATTTTAGTGTATTCCATCTCGGTCCACCTATAATAGTACTGGTAGCTCCCGAGTCCAACAACCCTAAGAAGTTGCAACCATATATGGAAACCTGCAAATATGGCCTTGTGTCCCCTTTAGCATGTGTCAAAATGTAGTCAAGTAAAACGCGTTGTTTTTCTTCGGCCGGAACTAGACTTTGGTCAGACAGTTGGCCTACTGTCGACCTCATCTCAAGTTTTTTTTACAATTAGGGCAATCGTACAATGAGAAATTATTTTCTCCGCATTCAAAACAGAACTTTTTCCGACGAGTTTCAGAGCATTTCTTGAAACGATGACTGGTTTGACCACAGTTCCAACAGGATACTGAGGCTGACGAAGTAGTAACTGAGTTCTGTGGTACGGAAAAACCGTTGTCTTCGGCATTAGGAGTGTTTTGCCTTTGGTTCCAAGATGCCGTAGGTGGACTTCTAACAGCCGTAACTGAAGGTTGGTTTGGTCTCCTATAGGCCAATTCTGGCTCCAACAAAACTCTACCATCCGTAGGAGGAGGAACAAACTTCTGAATTCTAGCTTCAGTTTCTTCCACTGCTCTTCGTAGTCGAACCAATTCATTAATAGTAGTAATATTCTGTAAGGCTAGTTGAGTTTGAATATTGGGTAATAAGTTACGCCTTATTAATGCAACCCGATCCTCTTCCATTGGAGATTGCTTCAATCTATGAAAGAGATTCTCCATGACGGCAACGAAAGCCGAGCATGAGCTCCCTGGGTACGTCTCCGCATTTCCTCCACTAAGCTGACCTCGTAATCATACGGTAAGAAAGCTTCACGTACCTGTGTAACGAAGTCTGACCACGAGAAAAAGTGTTTGATTCTATGCCAGAGTAATGCTTCCTGTGTCAAGAGATCAGGAAGACAGCGAACCAACTGGCTATGAGACATGCCTCGTGACACTCTGAGTTCTCCAACCCGTTCCAAAAACTCATTAACACTGGTTCTACCATTAAATTTTACGTGCCATCTCGAAACATCGGGTAATCGAAAATCACTGGCCCAATTGAAGTGCGGCGGAGGCATGGAAAGAAAACTTAGATCTTCCATCCTTGGGGGTAGATCATCCACTGTCGCTCTTCTTGTATGTATGTATGTATTTTCTACATAATTAGAGAAAGGCTCTTGGAAGCTCACATGTGGTCTAAACCTTGGGGCAAAGTGCTGTTCTTGGCTATAGCCATGCCCAACGTTTCGTGTGTGTGCTTCGTTTCCTTGTGGATCTTCCATAGGACTACCTTCAACCATATCTATGAAGACTCCAACTATAGGCAAGCTCTTCGAGCAAATTGGTTGATCCCCACCTATTAGAACATCCAATAAGGATTGGTTAACGACATGGCTAGCATTCTCCGCCAATCCATGTGCTGTAGGAAGCTCATAAGAATGAGTAACAGCTGTTCTTGAGTCCCAAATTTTTTGTACTGGTGGATTTGAGCTACGTCTGGAGTTAACAGCAGTGCTATATATTGCACTAAGCTCCTTTTTAAGCTGCCTGCAGCTTTCCCATGCTTGTAACTTTCCTTGTTGATCTCCTTCCCTTCCTTCTATCCTGCCTATCCTATCAAATAGATGCTGAAGTTTGGTATTAATTCTTCTAAAATCGTTCTCCGCATTTTCCTGATCGAAATTTTCCACAGCTTGTTCTAAATCCCTAAATTTCCCCTCACATACTTCTAATTCATCTTCAAAATTTAACGCCAAGTCAATTTTTATCAAAGATTTTTTCAAGTCTCGCTCTTCCCTCAAGATTTCTCGAAGATGTTCCCTTAACTCGGATACAGTTTTTCCCTTCTTGTGATACCCCGCGAATAAATAGCTCATAACCTAATTCATCCTTAAGGAGTCTGTTTATCCCCATTGTTACTAACTAAATTCTAGATAAACGCAAGGAGATAAAATATATAACTTTATAAATATTTTGAAAATAATTACGAAAAACTACCAATATTAAACCCTAAAAATATCCGTTAGTGCCAAAATATTTCAAAAACTATTTACAGCTATGCCCAATAATCCGAAGCCTCAAGTGTACTAGTACTTCGGTTTGGTGGATCTTCAGTGGATTAAGTAGCGAAACCTCTTACCAGGCTAAAACCACTCGAAGCCAAAATCCTAATCTCCAAAACGCAGAACCAATTTTGGAAGTAAAATACCCGAAATTATTACGACCCTGCGTGTCTAGTTCACCTTGAATAACTAATATGTACAAAGTGCAAATTAAGACAAAATCACTTCCCCAACTATACTATGAACAATTCTAACCAGTTTCACAAAAAAAAATATCAACCCCAACTACAACCTAATTATTATCTATAATAATATACCAGCTAATCACATATCTAATCTAAGTTTTAATGATTAATTGCGCAGGATCACCCTCCTTGTAATCTTTGCCTTCGATATTCCAAAATTTTTAAAATTAAAGTTAATTACCCTTGGCCAGGACTGTGTAGCCTCTAATGTCTTAGACCACAACCCACAAAAGAAGAAGAATGGTAGTGTCAGTTCACTCCATCACTCATCACTGTCAAAAAAATTTTAAGTCACCAATAACTAGTATATATTTCAAGAATTATTTCCTAGTTTACAGAAATAAAGCCAAAATCTGCTACTAAAAAATAACAACTAACTTGTGCTGTTTTCGCTACTAACAGTTGTGTGTTTTCATTGTGTTTTTATTTGTGTCGTCCAGATTTGTTCATAATATGTTGCTTTCGTTTATTTGGGCGTCAAGCACTTGTGCATGACGCCTCAGTCGTCACGACTTTTGAGCAAATCGAACACGATTTTTTAGGATCCTCAAAACCACCTGACATGTGCCAATGCCAATTAATTTCCTGTGTTGTTAGAAGAACAGTTTTCAATTATAATGTTTTTGATGATAAAATTTTGCATATTTAGATATTTTTGGTAAGGTTTAAATCGTTCTAAGTCGTAATTGGCACAAATTAAATACGTCAAACCGGACAAACGTCAAATTTTTAATGTCCGTGGCTTGAAGCTCATACTTTTCGGTATGTGCTTGAGGGGCAAGGGGAAGGTAAGACTAGGCGTCACGCCCGATAATAAACGAACAGAATTCAGTCACTACGAGCTGCTACTAGCGGCCAAAAGTAAATAATCGAAAACGCTTATAGGTAGGTACATTAAATTAAATTGACAAGTTCCGTAAAATACTGCATCTACCATTATATATTACTAGGAAACTAACTGAATTAAACATAAAATCAAGTGGCTGTTTCGTTTCGTAAAGGATACAGACTAAAATATTGCAAACAAAATAAAGTTTGAAACAGAAAAAAATTGGTAAATAACAACTATTTCTACTTCTATTAAAACCTGATGAACACGTTAGAGCGCCATTTGTAACGAGGGTGATTAATTATTATACCTCGCCACTGATACTAAGTTTTTAATTTTTAACAAAATGGGTCATGGGTTTAACTAGCTCAAAATTGTGGTGTTGTTCTTTTCAGACCGGTAGAGTGGGTCGTGAGGAGAGAGCCAGAAATAAAAGAAATAAATGACTTCCAGGGCTCTTTATATTCCTCACACTGAATAGCTTATTTACCCCACTTATCTATGCATATTTACAAATAATGTGGCCGCATGTAGTACTACACGGTGTACAAAGTGCTATAGATATAAAGTTGGAAATAGTTGGAAAATAAACAAAGTATAAGTTAATTTTGCATGTATGTTGATGGCAACCAGAATTTAAGATGAGACGTGAATCTCAAGGATAGGCTGCAAGCAAATAGAAACCAAATGGAAAGCTCTTACTTCTTACTACTCCCAGTGGAGCTCTACCTCTACAGCAGGTGGTATGATGTATTTGTGAAAGTAGTAGATGTTACCCGAACTAATGTAGTTTACAGGTTGCGGATGAATAGTTAGCAGCTAATTAATTCACCAGTTATTCAAATACTGGCCTGAAATTGTGAATATTTGTGATTAGATGAGCATCTCCGGAAATCATGGTATCTCACTGAATATGGGCAGCGGCCGTATAAAGAAAAGTACGTATATCCACAAAATGTGTGCATCAACTGATGTCAATCGTACTCTATCATTGATGTTATTTCATTTTTCTTTGTGTTAGGGCTTTTTAGATCCGAAATAGAATTCGATTTTATTTAAACCACATGGTCTGATTCGGCCCAGAAAAAAAGAAGACAAAAGACAAAAGGAAGAGAGATAGACAACATGATAATTTTCTTGGTAAGTAAGGTTTATGTTTTGTATTCAAGAAGAATTTTAGTTCAAGGTCAATAGAAATTAATCAATGTAAACAAAGACTACAGGTTATTTCAATAAATAATTAGCTGATTTTTGTAAAACTTATACTCAATAGTAAATATTATTTTATTAATTCCATATTCAGTCAAAAAATATAATGAACCCGTAACAGTGTATAGATTTTTTTTCAATTCGGTTTTCCCGACAATGAACTCGGTTTAGTAGAATACCCTACAGAATTTTTATTAAGAATTGTCTGCCCAAATTGAACATAATTTAGGTATTGTAAGAAAATCTCAATATTGTAAAAGTTATCAACTTGCACTCACTTCTGCGGTTTCAGTAAGCTATGCATTTTTAGTGATTTCCACGATGATATTTAAGGTTAGGTTGAGTTTTTATTTATGTTATATGGTTTATTACTTGCTTATGTCAATTAATGTGAATTTTAAGATGTCTTTGAGCGCAGAAACTGTCGCATTTATTGTTGCTCTTATTCAAGACGAAAGAAGTCAAATTTACGTGGCTAACAGATTTGGGGTCACACTCAGTACCGTGCAACGTGTATGGTTGAAATAATACCCTTCTTGGCGTGCGTCACCGATTGTGACGTATATCCGGGTTTTCGGCATGTGGTTTATTTTATTTGCCATTTGGACATATAGCTAACCTTGAATTTGATAAATATAATTATTAGGATCGTATTTAGCCAAATTCGAAAAGGCTATGCAATTAATGATTACCAGCTTCTTTTCCTAACTGAAAATACTTGAGAACATCCAAAATGCTGATGTTTTTCCGTGTATCTAGGCTTATTTTTGTATTATTCAAATAAATATAACAATAAGATTAATTTTCACCTTTCATAAATAATAATTGACCGTTAACAACAAAGTACAGATCTGACGAGAACTGTCAGTGGGACATTAGGAAAAGACGTAACACACATTGCCGCTACGAAATGTATATCTGCATTGTATTTGAGCGCGTAATTTCTCCCGATTGATAGGTCGCGCTTGCACGTACTCTGAACATCAACTCATCAATTTTTTACGTCAAAGATTGGAGTGTTTGTGATAAATTCAAACGGATCATTATTGTTATATTTTGATTAGGATTAATTACCGACCTGTCTTTTTTCACATTTCTTCCTACGTAATGTGTTAGAAGGACATTAACAACCGATGACGCACATCAAGAAGGGTATTATTTCAACCATTCACACGTTTAATAGAGACGGGAGCTTACATCCGACGTCCTGGAACTGGTACCCAGAGAAGAACTACTCATCTAGATGACCGTTTTATTATATATTTAGCACTAAGAAATCGCCATACAACTGCTATAGAGATTAGAAATAACCTTGAACATTCCAGAAACGTGAATGTTAGTGAACGAACAGCTAGAGGAAGGTTGAATAAAGCTAATCTGGCATCTTGAAGACCCGCTATAGGACCAGAACTTTCCAGAGAGCATCGTGTAGCCAAATCACAATTCGCTAGGGAGAATTAAAATTGGAATGCATACGGCTGGAGCTGTGTGCTGTTAACCGATGAATCCAGATTTTGCTCACGATCCCCAGATGGTCGCGAAAGAGTCTGGAGAAGAAAAGGTGTTATGGTGTGGGCTGGAATATCGTCAGAGGTGCGAACAGAATTGTACATGGTCCCTAAAGGATCTATGACTGCAGATAAGTACTCAAATGAGATCCTGCAAGATTGTGTTGTTTCATATGCACCATATATTGCTGATAACTTCATACTGATGCATGACAATGCACGCCCTCATATCGCACGCATTGTCACGGAATATTTGAACAAAGTTGGTATAACCCAAATGGGTACCCAGTACCCAGACAGTGTTGGACTCATTCCCACGGAGATGCCTACCAACCAAACCCACCTCAAACTCGCCGTTACTCCTGCCTTGGAATCACTACCCTAGCATACTTCAAGACGGGCGGTGGTCCCTCACACATTCTCCTTCATCTTCTTCCTTCTATCACTCCAACCTCTCTCATTCCATAGCGAGTCCTTCTCTTTCCCTAATCATGCTCTCTACTACGCCCCTTATCTCCATCCATTCCTCCTCGCCCCTCAACATAATCTCCACCATATTTTCTCAATACACCGCATCTCACAGTTTATTCTCTAACTTCTTCAATATTTCCTCATTCTTCCAACATCTAAACACGTCCCACATCATTCTCCACTTCACATCTCTCGCACACTCCAGTTTATCTTTTCCCAATCTTGTGGAGGTAACCCACTCTCGACCCATGCTCTGTGAGCACCTGCGTCAAGAAGTAGTACACCTCTCCAAATTTCCGGTCCATCCAAATTCTCCTGCTTCCAATCGCTCCTTTTAGCGCGCTCTCATACTCATCCTACCTTTTCTCCATTTCCTCATCCATCCATTCCTGTACTTCCTCTCTGCTCGCACCCCTCCAGCGTTTCTGTCTGGCTCTAGCCATCAAGTCCAATGGATAGGACCGTGACAGCACTGCTGCTGCTAGTCCACCCACTGTCCTGTACGCACCACCCTCAAAAGTATTCCTCTCTGCACCCACAGGAGTGGTCCAACCCTCGCATTCACCTCTGCTTTCTCACCTCACTTCCGCGCCATACAACATACTCTGCTCTACCGTCCTACCAATTATCCTCCTCTTCCATTCTCCCGGTCCTTTCACATTACCCATCAATCTTCCCAGCCACGCTGCTCTTACTTTTGCCTTCTGTGCAGCCTTCAACATATGTGTTTTGAAGGCTGATTAGCTATCCAACCACACCCCTAGATATGTCACCGCCTCCTCCATCCGAATTTTCTTTCCCTTCACCATCACCCCCACCTCCCTTGCCTTGCTCCGCCCCTTCACCAGTAGCCCCACCGTCTTATTCTCAGCCACTTCCAGTCCACACCGCTCTATCTTTTCCACAATCTTCCTACACATCCTCTCCGCCTTTCTTTCTATCTCCACCTCTCTACCAGACAGACATCGTCCGCATACACCGTAATCTCACATCCCTCTTCACATGCTATCCCACAAACTTCATCAAACACACACCTCCAAAGCGTCGGTCCCAGAACCGAGCTCTGGGGCACTCCAATCTCCGTCCCATACCTTCTCCCCCTAGTGTCCACTATCGCACGCCCCGTCAGGTAGTCCTCTACTAGATTAACTAGCCACTCCCCTACTCCAAGCTTTGTCAACGCACTCAACACCGCCCGTTTACTAACACTGTTGAACGCGTTCCCCACGTCGAAGAACACAAGCAGGGCCAATTTCTTATTTCTACCGTTATCCTGCCTAGCCCTTTGCACCAAGTCCACCACCCTGCCCAGCGCTGTCTTCCCTTCTACAAACCCATGTTGGTTTTCCATAAAACCCCCATTCCTATCAACTTCCTCCTCAATCCTAACCTTTATTATCCCCTCCATCAATTTACCCAATCCACACAGCAGGCTGATGGGCCTGTAATCCCCCGCCCTTTTCCCATCCCTACCCGTCTTCTTCACAAGGATCACCCTGGCCACCTTCCACCTTTCCGGGAACTCTTCCTCCCTCAGTATCCTGTTAAGCAGTTCCAAAAAGTATTCCCCATTGTCATCCAACAGCCTCCTCACCATATCACCTCTCATGCCATCTATCCCTGGGGCTTTCCTCACCCCAACATTTCTCCCCCCTCCTCTATTTCCCACTTCTCTACCGATCTTACCCCTCCCATTTTCCCCATCTCCCTAGTATTCTGGGCTTCCCGAATTCTGCCCTTCCCACCTCCCACCCCTGTAAATAATTTCTCCATAATCTCCTTCTCCCAATCTTCCTCTAGCACCACGTTCCTATTTCCACCCATTTTTTTCACCGCTATCTCATACGCCTTCCCCCATGGGTTGTTTTCCAACTCCCCCAGTAACTCCTCCCACTTCCTTCTTTTTTCCCTCTCCACCCTGCGCTCCAGTTCCTTCCTCTTCTCCTTATATCCACCTCTTCCCTCACCTAGCACCACGTTTCTATTTTCACCCATTCTTTTCACCGCTATGTTATACGCCTTCCCCAATGGGTTGTTTTCCAACTCCCCCAGTAACTCTTCCCACTTCCTTCTTTTTTCCCTCTCCACCCTGCGCTCCAGTTCTTTCTTCTTCTCCTTATATCCACCTCTTCCCTCCATACCTACTTTTTCCCTCAACATTTGTATTTGTTCCTTCTTACACTCCCTCCACAAACTCTCTATTTCCTCATTCCACCAGTAAATAGCCCTCCACTTGCGCCTATTACCCCTTTTTACTTCTCTCTTGCAGCCCTGTATCACATCATACAGTTTCTCTACATCATGCCCAAGTCCCCTTCCTATCTCCTTCCTTACTTTCTTCCTCATTCTTTCTGCCTCGGCCTCCGTCCACTTCCATCCCCACTAATCCACCAATTTCTTTCTCCCTCCTCTTATATTCGTCTCCACATACGCTTTCCTCGTCCTCCAGTACCCTCCAACTACTCACTCTTTCCCCCAGCCATTCATCACACGCTGTTATGTCAATAAATGATGAACCCCCGTCACCCCTCACGAAGGTGGGCAACAGTCCATCATTCAGCACCGCCAATCCGTTGGATGTAAACACTTCCTCCAGGATCTCTCCTCTCCTGTCCGTTTCTTTTTCTCCCCAGGCAGTATTATTGGCATTGAAGTCGCCTGTCACCATTCTTCTTATAACTCTCCTTTTCCCTTTAGACACCCTAAGATCTTCCTCCAGTCCTGTCATACTCCTCTCATATTCTTCTAGGCTGACATTTGGACTTATATACACACTGTACACCACCATGTCTACAATTCGCACTACCACCCAACCGTTACCCTTCCTCACTTCATCCGCCCTCATTCCATCTCCCACCACTATTATTCCTGCCTCTCCTGTATCATCCATTATCCAACCTTGCTTTCCCA
>CAJUYG010005889.1:0-13032 GCA_910591675.1 Galerucella calmariensis
CGCGCCCGCTGCCCTTTATCTCGAAAATAATTCAATTTTAAAACAAAAGGTGTAGGGAATTTACTACAATATTGATAATAAATACAAATAGCAGAATGAGATATTCGCGAAATTTATACAAAAAAACGATTTTTGTGACCTATGACCTCAAATTTTAATAGACGCGCACCCCCTTCCAAATGTAGGTTTTGAGACAACTTTTAGAATGCCAAAATACAAATGTTCAGCTGGGCATGTAAAATTCGAGATTCTTATCTAATTTTGACTAAGATGACTGGACTATTCAACCTTACGTATTGTTATGTGTTTCTTTATTTTAAATAATATACATTTTGTATCTTTGTCTTGTTACTATTGTTTCTTCTGTAAGTTCCTTGTGGCATTACTGATACTTTTTTCTCTTATTCTTTTGGGAATCAAACCACAATATTGTTTTTTATTTTTTATTTCGACGTTTCGGTAGCGTTCCAGCTACCGTTGTCAAGATTAACTAGTAATAAAATGAATAAAATAATTTTTGGTCCCTATCTCACACAACGAAAAAATATGACAAACAGACAATCAATAATATTTTGAAGTTTAAGACTACAAAACTTTGTTGTCAAATTTTATTAAGGTCCATTCATAGTAGATCACACCTCTGGTAAAATGTGAAATAAAATATTTTATTTTATGACATTCTAACGGTATGATAGTCTACTAGAAATGGAATCCAGTGAAGTGCACGTTCCAGGAACGGTTTTTATTGGGATAGCGCTTTTGTTAGCTTATTTTGGGAATGTTATTAATAAAACGCGTTTGTTGTTACTTTTTTGTGTATGATCATTATTGTTTTCAAAACATGTATAACTCAGTTTGGTGATTTTGTGTATTGAAGTGTTTATCGATTAACAACTATTCCAATGATAAATCATAAGAAAACCTGGATAAAAACTTATGATGCTATCCTGATAACGCAGGTAATTGATTATTGGAAATTTCTCTTTCTAACTTTGGTAACCAAATTTGACTACATTCGGCTGAAATACTAGCTACACATTTATCTGCATTTAGTTGTATTAAAGCACTTTCTTTGATTTTTCGTCTTTTATTATTGGGCTCTTTCAATATTATTTTTGTCGAATCCCATTGAATTTGATGCCCCTCTTCCCAAGCATGTTTACAAATACCTGACTTAAAGAACTCCCTATCTTTGATGTATTTTTTATGTTCACTTATTCGGACTTTCAATGGTCTATGTTTCACCTAAATAGAATTTGTCGCATTCACAAGATATCTGATATATTTATTCAATTTTTTGAAGATTGTTCTTCATTTTTTGGTTTCGTTTTTGTTAAGATAGATCTCAAAGTATTGTAAGATTTAAAGCTGGTTCGAATATTAAATTGTTTACCAATTTTCTTAATTCTTTCTGACAAACCCCTAACATACGGTATTGTCAAGTTTTTAAAAATTATGTTAGCTGAATTATTAATATTATTGTTATTATTATGGGGTATTAACAATGAGCCTTTCTCTATATTCTTAATTTCTTTATTTACAAATTTTACCGGGTAATTATTGGCACTTAAAACATTTTTCCCTATCAAGTAGGTTTTCTCATATTTTCCTTGTCGAACTTGTGTAAATTGTATGTCACGATAAGACCTTTCGCAGCCTGTATTTAATTTTATGTATAGTTTAAAAGTTTATGAAATAAGAAGATATAATATATCAATATTTACTCTATAAGCTATAAGCGAAGTTAATAGGGCAATGAGTTTTATACTAAAGTAAATAAACAATTATATATAATCTAGTAAGCTTCCAGATGTCAAAAATGTAAAATGACAGTAAAATAAATTTATGCAACTGTCGTTAATAATCTAAAAATACGTCATCCTTCATAAACAGAACGTGCACTTTATGGCATGTTAAAAGTGAATTTCAAACGTTTTGAGAATGCTCCTTTTGCAACAAGCAACAAGAGATTAAGATATCTCCAACGACAGCATGTTTACATTCAAGGATTAGAAAGTTTGGACAAACGATTAAAACAAACTACAACGATAAAGAAAGGATATAAAAATAGATCAAAGGAATGCAGGAATCTAATTTTAAAGAGAGTTGTCAACATTTGGACGTATAAGAGTTAAGTAAATAGTTGTTTAAACAATTAAAAGAGCAGAAATATAATATTTCATTGGGGATTGAATTGTTTTTCGAATGATACATCCAAAAAGTGGTGCAAAAGGCAGTAAAAATATTGACAAGTGACTACATACAAGTTCAAATATTGGAAGCGCG
The DNA here is from genome assembly GCA_910591675.1 of Galerucella calmariensis. Lineage (NCBI taxonomy): Eukaryota > Metazoa > Arthropoda > Insecta > Coleoptera > Chrysomelidae > Galerucella > Galerucella calmariensis. The sequence goes on from CAJUYG010005889.1 coordinate 2,287, forward strand.
GCAGAAAACGGCTTGAAGTCAGCTGTCCGCACTCCTACTTTCATGCGGAAAACCATTCACTCAATTTAGTTTAGAAGTGGAACCGGTGTTTCAAAAAGCATCCGGTTTTCTTCAGAGAGTATTTCGTAATACATGTTGATTGCGACACTGAATTGACAGAACCCTTTAATGGCTGATTTCCATATTGAATGAGAGTAGGAGAGTTTTAGTTCGAAAAGCTCTACTTAGCCATCTCGTTTATATTTGTGTGAAAACTTAAATGTTCCCATATACATTTATATTCAACATTCAATAAAATGTAACAGAAACTTATATCGATATCAAAATAATCTTTTGCAACTATACACAGACGCAATGTCGTGTCTTTCTTGTGCAAACCATTTTTGTCGCTATTGGGGATCAGTGAATGTCACCCCAAAGTACATTAGATACGCTGAGTTACCTGTGAGCTGTAACTATTAAAATTGAGGATTTTAAATTTATTTCAAGACCAAACTGTATAGCGACCATACAGGTACATTCGGGAAAAGGTGTGGAAAATGAAAATCGTCTTAAAATAATTTAGTTAAGTCCCCAACTTTAATAAATTGTGAACTGGATGCGCACACTGCGTCTATAACTAACTGGAGTAAAGGAGCATCGTCAAAAAACTAACAATACTAAGGCCCATTTTATACGGACCGTTTAAGCGCGGCAGTTTGAACATCTTGAAAACGCTAAGTGACAGGGGACACTCCGTGTTAAACGGACGGGCTTTTTCTCTGCCTTGTTTGGACTCGTCAACAGAGCGGAGGGCAGTCTCAACGTGACCAGATGCGTAAAAACTGCCCGCCGTGGAACAGCTTGTTTGTCTATACAGGCGCTTATGGAGAAGTTGCGACTGACCACTGCTCTGTTGACGCGTCCATACAAGGACAAACACACAAACGCACAAACTATCGCGTTTAAACTGTCCGTACAGAATGGGCCAAACTTACACATTGGCTGTCAAGTAGCGGTCTGGCCACTTGTATAGAGTGGCACGCGTTTTACAAACAGTTCTACAGCTAGTAAACCGCTAGCTTTTCAGCGGTACGTATAATTGGCAAAAAAAACAGCATGGTTACAGTGTATAAACTGCCGCGTTTACGGTCCGTATAGAATGGGCCTATAGGATGAACGATGCTAGTGTTCTCAACTGTGTAAGTCGGAGCTATAAATAATGGTGAAATTAGTTAAATTCATTTAAAATGTGGAAAATATGAGCTGTGACGTCAGTGAATAAGGGCAATACCCGTGACGTCATAGCGTAAGCGGAATTCCAGTTTAAGCAGAGGCTTCGGCTTTAGACAGCCAGCAACTATAGAAGTATCATTTTAAAAAGCTCTGACTTACAACAAACAGATTGCTAAGGTGAAGCTAAGGAGAAATTTTTAACAAACAATCTAGCGTTTTTTTAATTATATTTTTCCACGGAAGAATACCCAACCCAGAGATGGAAAAACTCGTTATTCAATCTGCACGCATATTCAGAGTACTAATTTTTTTAGTTACACCCTGAAGTAAGGAGGAGTTACTAAGTTATCGATTGATAACACTAGGTCTCCAACTATAAATTTCCGCTGCAGATGTTCCTCACTTGTTGATGTTGAACACTATTTTAATTATGGCTATTTGAATAATCATAATTATTCACCACTATTTCAAAATAATGTACTTACCCCAAATGTATAATACTTATAATTCGTAAACGTACCTGAAACAAATAATAATAATTAGTTATTATGTTTGATAACAAGAAAAATTACTTTTATGAAAAAACACAATAGTTTTCTACTTGATTAACCTTGAACTGGAAATATGATAAATGTGATTCATATTCTAATCTAAAACATAAATAATACATTATTTCATCGATTATAGCATGTAATAAACAAAACCAGTTTCAAAATTATCATTATTATATACCTCATCTAAAAACCAGTAATTTGAATTTATTGGCAATTCTGTAGACCTCTGATTGGTCAGATTCCGCCCAGTTTCACACAACTTTTTTTAATATTGACATCAGCTGATAGTATTTATTTTTGATAGTTCTGACAGATAGATATACTTAATTTGTCATCACATCCGCTCTTGTTATTTTATTATTTCCACTTATTTTCGTTGAAACTGTTCCTTTAAAAACTTCAGTAAGCATTTATATTGAATATCTGCAATTATGGATCCTTCCACTTCGATTGCCAGCTCCTCGATAAGTCCGGAAAAACAATATAAATGGTGAACTTATAGGTCTTTTAGGACCGTCAAAAATCAAATACATTCATATTATATTTACAATTTCTCCAACAAGTGGCAGTTTATATTAACATTGTATTGGATGCTCATCATTTTCCTTATAGGAGTAGTAGAGTCAACGGTTTACTATCTATTGAAGGAATACCGAGCTAGAGGAACAAAATACAGTGCAGCAAATATTAGTGGACTACCATGACTTTTGAAAAATAGTGATAAGTGAATTAAAAATGCTGTTCGAAGAACAAAAATGAGTTATCTATATTGGATCAAATTTTGCAAGCTTTGAATCAAATTAAATTCAACTGTGTTATCCTTTGAATAAATGTACTATTTGTTTATTATATGCATTGTATTTTTACATATTTGGAAAGATATCGTCAAAAGTCTATGGAGGTTATAAGCATCGAAGGTTTAAGAAATATATAAAAAAATGGGTTTGTTGAAAGTATAGTGAAAAAAAATAGTTGAAAAAAACTAACTTATTGACTTCCTTTTTATTGCATTCAGTTGTTTGCTAACTAAAAACAGCCATATTAGAGTGATGAGTATGTTCTATACGAAACATGACAAAGTTTAACATGTGACAGAATACCCGCCTGTTTAATATCTAAATGATCTACTAAGCAGACGAGAAATCGACTTATGACTATTCATTCATCAATCAAGGCATATTTAATAGATTTGGAACACGACTGTTGACTACTGTTTCGGAGCACACCCTTCAGTAACTAATCTGGTAACTTTTAGTGATATGGGTCTTTTCAAATTACTCCTCCTGGTTATTAAATGGACTAACAGCATGTATCCAAATTCTATTTGAACCCATTGGGTATGGAGCAAGTGACATCGGCTACTGCATGCTAAAGCCGCGTTTCCACCGAAATCGGCATAGCCGATCCGCAAAGCAAAATCTGTGGAATTAGCATTGCAGATCGTCATTGAAAGGTGATAGGTGTGTCGAACGGAGAGCCATCAAAAGTCGGTCCGGATCAAAGGAAGTCTAGTCGAATCGAAGTGAGTAGTGAAATTATTTCACCTCTGTCCTCTAAATTCAATACATCAGTTCCCAAATAAATTACTTGCACTGTATTTTTTTCTGCTTGATCTGACTCACTATCTTGGTCATCTACGACGTTTTTTTTTAACTTCAATGATTATCAAATATTTTCAAGTCGAATGGCTAAAAAATGTCGATTTGGTGGAAACCGTAACAGGGTTATATGCTTTGCAAATCAGCTCTGGCGATCGGCTATGCCGATTTCGGTGAAAACACGGCTTTAGGATGGGCATATAAAGGAAGGTTATGTCCTCCAAGAAAGAGCTAGTTAAGCCTAATAAGGACAGGTACTCTCTTCACACAAATGGTACAATCAAGAGCACAAAAAAGAGCTAAAGGCTGAGATGCAGTTCTTGAAACATCGACTGGATCTCAAGAGAATTCCTCCAAGAAGGAACTAGTGAAATTAAGCCTAATAAGGAATGCTAGTCTTTTCACATGAATGGTACAACCAAAAAGCCTAAAGGCTGAGAAGAAGCCTGGGATGTAATGAAATAAGCAATCAATCACTCGCGACAAATATTCATTCAGTGATTTTAATGCAAAGAATCACTTGTGAGTTGTGCAGATTTCACCGAAAACTTGCCGGATATTATATGCCAAAAAGACAAGACGTTGTGAGTAATAAAATTTAATTACAGAACAGAATTTTACGAGTGAAGACTTAATAAATAAAGTAGTATTATTCCTTCTCCATTTCATGGGATAAAACCATTTTAGCAGCTGAAGATAGACAGACACAACAATTACAAGCTTAATCCTAACATCCAACTTAATTCCAGCCCTTAACCTGCATGTAGTAGTGTGCGGTGTGGTGCTGATGATTTGGAAAATTAAAAATTAATTCTGACAGCCTCAAGGAACGCAACTTTTTAGAGAAAAATTCATCACACCGTTAATTAGAATTGTGAACGGAATTGATATTAAAAAAAAATCAAAAACTTGCTCATTAAAGTCAGGGATTATTGGGGGATTATTTTCAATTTCGTGTGACAAAATATTGCTTACTGCTGCTCTTAATGAACAGATTAATAAGAAACTTTTTAATTTGTTTATTAATCTTATTTTTTACGGCACAGAAAACTTTCGAGCACGAAAAATATAAACTATAAAAGTAAAGTTTATCAGCAACAATGGTCATGTTTGTGCTTATTAAATCCTATAAAACCAAAATATATTAAGACTAGAAAGTGCTATGAATGCAAATATCCTAACATAAAACAAGAAAGATTTGCCGCATTATGCAAACCGAGTTTATTAACAGTGAAACTCAATTATAAGAGAACTTTTAAAACGAGAAAAACAAGTAAAAGCCTCATGATTTATAACGGCAGCTTTTTGTGAATCGATAGGACGATAAGTTTTTGTATTAACATGTGCATGATTTACTCGAAAGGTGCAAAATATTATCGCATACCTATTAATCACGCTTTAAGTCACGAATAAGGCAGCTCGGAGATGTAAATTGAAAAGCCAATAGTGTATAACGGTGTTAGCTACAATACTATTTGTAGTATTTTCTAAAAATGAAAATCCGAAGTATAGTTTAGTTCAAAATATATAATCTACTGCCATAAATGACATATCCATTCAAGCCACAAGGTGTCGAAAAAGCAATAAATACTTACAGGATTGGATTAAAAAGGGTTCAAACTAAATTAAATTATAATATTATAATAATTTCATTTATTAGCCATAACCTCATTTAAAAACCAGGAGGAGTAATTTGAATTTAAGTTGGCAATTCTGTAGACCTCTGATTGGTCAGATTCCGCCCAGTTTCACACAACACTTTTTAATATTGACATCAGATGATAGTTTTCATTTTTGATAGTTCTGACAGTTAGATGTACTTAAATTTTTCATCGCATCCGCTCTTGCTATTTTATTATTTCCACTTAGTTTCGCTGGAACTGTTCCTTTAAAAACTTCAGTAAGCATTTGTATTAAATATCTGCAATTATGGATCCTTCTACTTCGAGTACCAGCTCCTCGCTTAGTCCCGTGAAACAATATAAATGGTGAACCATTTAGGACCGTCAAAAATCAAATACATTTATATTATATCTACAATTTCTCAAGTAATTGGTAAGATGGGTCCGGTGAACTATAGGGACACACGATTCTTTAACTGATTTCGTGAAAAATCGATAGTACTCACCTATTTTGAAGATTATCTGTTGAAAAATTTGCGGGTTATACACAATTTACAGAGAAAAATCCAATAAAAATTTTTTTTTCTTCACTTGAGCCATCACTTTTTGGCCCGATATTTTATACAAAAAACAGTTTAACTGTATCGCACTGTACAGGAGAGTGATCAACAACATGTGTTCTCGCTATCTATGAAAAAAATCCAGTTAGATTCTTCATAATAATGTTTAAATTACCACTTTTATAAATATATATTTGACAGGCAACCAGTTTGGATATAAATAATTTTAATAATAATCGCATACACAGATATGCAACCTACAAAACATAGGACAAAATACAATATTTAGTAGCGTGGTTGCCAGCTGTAATCTACTACTCGACAATCATGCTACATGACTATTAAGATACGAAATTAAATATTGTATCAGACTATATTTTTAGTTAGATTCATTCAAGACAAACCCAAGAACATAAATGAAATTATAAATACATTTTATATATAATGATATCCTTATATTGCGTATTTGAAGTAGGGGAAACAAAAAATATATAATCATTGTATTCAGCCTTCCCCTCAAAAAATATCCAATACTTGGTAATCCACATCAAGTTATTCCAGAAGGGGAAGGGAATATAATAATTGGATTCACCCTCTAGAAGGGGAAGGGTGAATCCAATTATTATATTCCCTTCCCCTTCTGGAATATCTTTTGAGGGCAAGGCGTTTGCCTTGCCCTCAAAAGATATCCAATACTTTGTAATCCACCTTAAGTTATTCAAGAAGGGGAAGGGTGAATCCAATTATTATATTCCCTTCCCCTTCTGGAATATCTTTTGAGGGCAAGGCATTTGCCTTGCCCTCAAAAGATATCCAATACTTTGTAATCCACTCTAAGTTATTCTAGAAGGGGAAGGGTGAATCCAATTATTATATTTTTTTCCTCTTCTTGAATAGATTGATGTGCATTACAATGCATTCATCCCTCTCATCCAATACTTTCTAAGATGAAATTCGAACGCAATAATTAATTAATATTTTAAAAATATCATGATTCTCGCGTAATCGTTTACAGCTGGCAACCATGTCAAACATTACGCTAGAGCTTCTATGTCATTTGTCATTTGATTTAATTGTTTTCATACACATTTGTAGCCTGTCAAATATATATTTATAAAAGTGGTAATTTAAACAATATTTTGAAGAAACTCACTGAAATGTTGTTATTATTAGCGAGAAAACATGTTGTTCATCACTTTCCCGTTCAGTGTGATACGTTTAAACGGTTGTTTGTATAAAATATTTAGTCCAAATGTGATGGTTCAAGTGGCGAAAAAAAATCTTTTATTGGATTTTTCTCTGTAAATTGTGTATAACCCGCAAATTTTTCGACGGATAATCCTCAAAATAGGTGAGTACTATCGATTTTTCGCAAAATCACTAAGAAATTCGTGTGTCCCTATAGTTCACCGGACCCGGTAAGATTATTACTTTTATATTAACATGGTATTGAATGCTCATCATTTTCCTCATAAGAGTAGTAGAGTCAACGGTTCATTAACTATTAAAAGAATACCGAAGACGATGAACAAAATACAGTGCAGCAAATATTAGTGGAATAACAAGACTTCTGAAACATTGTGATAAGAGAATTAAAAATGCTGTTCCAAGAACAAAAGTGAGTTATCTATATTGGATGAATTTTTGCAAGCTTTGAAACAAATTAAATTCAACTGTGTAATCCTTTGAATAAATATACTATTTGTTCATTATATGATTTGTGTTTTTACATATTTGGAAAGATATCGTCAAAAGTCTATGGACTATGGAACTATGGAAAACTATGGAAGGTTTAAAAAATATATAAAAGAATGGGTTTCGTGAAAGTATAGTGAAAATAATGAAATAATTCAAAAAACCAACTTATTGACTTCCATTCAGTTATTTGCTGATTAAAAACAGCTATATTAGAGTGATGTGTATGTTTTAATCTATACGAGAAACAGAACAAAGTTTTAGATGTGACAGAATACCAATCTGCTTAACATCTAAATATCCTACTAGACAGACGAGAAATCGACTTATGACTATGCGAGGCTGATTTCTTTATCAATCAAGGCATATTTAATAGATTTGGAACACGACTGTGGACTACTTTTTCGGAACACACCCTTTAGTAACCAATCTGGTAACTTTTAGTGGTGTGAGTAAAGCTTCTCAAATTACTCCTCCTGGTTATTAAATGGACTTATAGCAAAGTAGAAAAAAAAAAAAACTTCAAAATATTTTTTGATTGTCTAGTTGTCAAATTTTTTCTGTTGTCTCAGTTAGGGCCAGTTGTATGAAGCATAGTTAACCTAATGTCTATGGTTAACCCATGATCACAGCTATTAGAGTGTTGTACGAAATGTAGTCAAGAATTATTTTGGTTAACTCATGAGTTAACTATGCAATTCACTGAACCACCAAAAATGGTGGTTTAACTAAAGTTCATGGAATAAACGTCAAATTCTGATGTGACATATCTTATAATTGACTGTCATATACTATAATTTCACAACTTTTTATTGTTTACAATGGAAAACGTGGATTATTTTGAAGAGTTAACGGATGATGAGGATTTTCTAGAAATGATAAGAGAAGTAGAAGAAGGTTTATTTACTTATTTGTATACGACTTTTATTCCTTATTGAGATTTTATGCTGGGTTTTTGGTTTATGGAGAAACGCTCGCATAATTCGAGCAAGAAAAAAATCATTTTGAAGAGTGGACGGAAAATGAGTTTTTTGATAGATTCAGAATATCAAAAGGCACTGCAATTTATTTTTTTTTATATGGACCACCGCCAGTGCCTTGAACATAACATTTTTCGTCAGCATACTTTTTCTTGACTCTTTTTTTAGTATTACTATATTTATTAAACAGTACGTCACTTGTTCGTTGTGTAGTTGAACTGATAAAATTAAATTCTTCAGCCAACTGAAGCCACAAATTTGTCTAATGCCGAGAACTTTCTGCATCCGTTTTCTTACACTCTATAACGTTTTTATACTTAGCAACTAGAGAAATCAGCGTCGATTCTTCAGATGCACTGAAATTTGGAGTACGCTTGTTTTCTTTATCTGCCATCTTTTCACTTCAAAGAGAACACACTTAACGCCAAGCACGTTTTTGATCATTGACTGTCATTGTATAACGATTCCACAGTATACAAACACTGTGACGATTTTTCAAGTTAGTACCAACAATATTGATAAAAATGCTCGAATGTTACTAGAGATTCGGATAACCAACATAAAAATATCAACTTGACTGTGGTTCAACTGACCACAACACGAACACCTTTCGTACAACGATTGATTGATTTGACTATGGTCAACATGTGAACCCGGTTCAGTTGATCAATTGGTTAACTACGTTACATACAACTGGCCCTTAGGGATAAAAATTAATTTCTACTTATTTTTTCTTGACAACGGTAACTGGAACGCTAGCGAAACGTTGAAATAAAGAATTTAAAAATATTGTGGTTTAATTTCCCAAGAAATTAAAAAAAAACAATCTGTCTATGGTTTGACTTTGACGACTCCACCACAGGACACAGATCATAGATAACCTATCTACATAGATCACCTATAAATAGTATTTACGATTTGATGCGTATAATTTAAAATGTGTTTTTTAAAGTTGAATTTTTTCTTTAAAAACGCGTTTTCTTACAGAAATAACATTTATTGTAGATAAAGTATATACGTGAGAACATCGTGGAGCAGTTTTTCAAAATCAGTCATCATGTCTATTGTAATAGGGCAAGAAAACAAGAATCTCGAAATACAGCTAAATGGAGAAAAGGTACAGCAAGTGGATACATTTAAATTTTTGGGAGTGAAAATACATAAAGAAGGGAATAATAACGCTGAAATTAATGGACGCATTAAAAGTGCCCTCAATCTGTATTATGCAATAAGTAATACTTTCATTCGCAACAAAGAAGTGTCAAAAATAACAAAAATAACAAACTATAAAACCGTTTTTAAACCAATATTAACGTATGGGAGTGAAAGCTGGGTTCTTACGAAAGAGACAAAAAGAAAATTACAAACGGTTGAGATGAAGTATCTGAGAGCAGTATTGGGAATCACAAGAAGGGACCAAAATTCGAAATGATTATATAAGAGAACAGCTAGAAGTAGAACCCCTGGGAAGAAGCATAGAAAGGAATCAGCTAGAGTGGTATGGTCACTTAGTACGCATGAAATACAAACAACAGGCAAAAATGATATGGCAAACAAAAGCATAGGGAAGGCGACCAAGGGGAAGACCACGAAAAATCTGGGATGATGCAGTAGCGGAAATCCTGAAAGACCGTGGACTAAATCCATGAATAAATAAAAATTGAAATAATTCACAAACGCACCAAAAGAAGCGATTACTCCGTCGTCTTACTTACAAATACACTGTCCAGAAACACCACTGTCCAGAAAGACCAGCATGATGATGAGCTCAAGAGAAGCAGATTCGACAGGAAATCACCAAAAAAAGGCTATAGAAAAATAGAAGAAAACATGGATTCTTTGATGAGAATGATAGAAAAAATGGGAGAATCTATAAGCGAACTATCGAAAGAAATAAAACAAAACAGTGAGTAAACAGAAAGTCGACAGCGAGCAGCCGAGTAGGAAGGACGTGTCTTGAATACTCAGAAGCAAGCGAAGCAAATTTTTGAGAAAGCGATCGGACGGAGGCTGATTTTTATCAGCCGAACCGGCGAAAGCTAATCAGACAACTAAAACAGCGTTTTAAACGCAAATAGTGTTTTTAACACTTATTTTCTATTTATGACAGTCTTGAAAAATATTTTTATTTCTTAAGACCGGATTTGAAAGATGTTTTGTATGTTTTAGGACCTGTGGAGGACAGAAACTATTGAGATGCCACCCAAAAAGAAGAACGACAGCCGTGCTAGCAGCCAAGCTAGCAACAGGACAAGGAGGACAATGGAAACAACATCGGATTCGGAGAGCGAAGACAACGAGGCAACAAGAGCCATCAAGAACGCAAAAAAGTTTGTGCGAGAAAGCACAAAGCAACAGGAAAAAGCCACGAAAATGCAGGAAGAAACCACGAAAATGATGAAAGAAATGGAAATAAGGCAGATACTCCGAGATGAAAGGGACCAGGCCGAAAAAGAAGCAGAAGAAGCGAAAGAAGCCGCAGAAGAGATGAGGAAAACCATCCAGCGCATGGAAGAGGAAAT
>CAJUYG010005892.1:0-13023 GCA_910591675.1 Galerucella calmariensis
CTTGCATAGAAAATAAGGTCTATATCGACTTATCCCGTTTTTCACCGAAGCCTTTTAATTTTGTCAGGTATAACTCTACATGTACCAGTTTTCACAGTTGTGTTAATCCAAAATCAAGTGTAATAATTATACTTATCACATTTCACGTCTTCAAAGAGAACTTGTCTGTTGTTAATAATAAAAGTTTATTTAAACTAGTGATTTTCTGTTTTGGTTATAAGATGACGTAAGGTGACTAACATTAGTATAGTGCAAGTACCCATTTACAAACGCCAATTATGGACGTATAATTTAACACTATACCGAAGCAATAACAAAGAAGCTTTCAATTTTATGTGGCATGAAGCTATTGCAGCAAGGAGTGGCAACCAAATAGCTTCGTGCCTGCTCAAGTATTTGAAACAAAGTTCGCAACATGTGAAGGGAATCACGTTTTATTCAGATACTTGTGCTGGCCAAAACAAAAATTCTTTTTTCAATTTAATGTTCATGCTTGCCCTGAAGGATCTTCCTCATATACAATGCATCAATCACAAATTTCTCGTTCCTGGACACACATACACACATGGAATGTGATGGAGTTCATTCAATTATCGAAAAGAAGAAGAAAAAACATTCACTTCCAATCGATCATCCAAGAGACTGGATGAATTTGGTGCGACTTTGTGGTTCAAAAAAATCTTTCCAAGTGATTGAAATGAAAAGGGAGGACTTTTTTGAATTTTCGGCACTATTTAAAAGTCTGTTCCAACAAAGAAAAATTAACACTGAAGGTGAAAAAGTATACTGGAAAGATATCAAGTGGTTGAGGTACTCGCAACAGCCTGGCGTAGTTGAATATAAAACAAGCTTTGATGTGAACGCACCGTTTAAAAAAATTAATTTTTTGCGAAAAGTTACGTTGTGGCCTGAAAATATAAAAGTCCCCTTGTCTTACAGATCCTCTAATCCTATAACCGCTGACAAAAAAGCAAATCTTATTGAACTTCTTCCTTCTGTTGATGACAGTTTTCACGATTTTCATAAGGATTTATTAACAAAAGAAGACTTACGAAATTCCTTACCAGACGCGGAGTCAGAAGATGAAAGTGGCGATGAAGACAACTAAGAAGAAATATATGTTTTTTGTTCATTTAAATTTAATGATTTTGTTATTTGTCACCTACTACTTTTTCTAATATTCTCACTTACTTTAATAATAGTTATTATTATTTGACTTCTTGTGAAAAGGGGCATAAAATACGAGTTATTGAATAAATTTTGTGAATAGTGGTATAAAAGCAGTTTTTTTTCTTATACTAACAATAGATAGATTTTTAAAATACCCATTAAAAAGACCATCATTTTATAAGGTTACCTAAAAAAAATTAAAAATTTCGGCCAAATATAAAATTGCAAGGTCTTCAAACTTTTACAACTACAACATCGATTTTCTAAAGACTTATCATTTCGACATATACCCTTTTTCCCAAACACGCGCCAATTACTTCTATATTTTACATTTATACAGTCCACAAAATAGTCTCATAGTGCTCGATGTCATGAGTATTTGTCACCTAAGTCAATCACACCATTTATTCAACAATCACACTTTAGTGATTAGGTGCATGATCCTAATTTAATCATTGATTTCGAAAAATGTTAACGTACTAGGCGAGCGTCTGAGAAATATTACCATAATAGATGGACGTCACAAATGGGCACCTGGAAAATATATACCGTTTAAGAATTGTAATTCAATATCTATCGGGGCGTTTAGCACGAGAAGTAGTTGTTTCTTCCCAGCTGAAAGGTAATTGTTTTTTGAAAAATATATCTCAAAAACTTTGTAATGCGTGATAATAGTATTAAATCCATGATCTAATCGAATACATGATGAAATTGACTGAAATTAACAATATTTTACGTAAGTAAACAGTTGAAAAATATTAGTTTGTATATTAAATGTCTTTTAAATTGTCTTGGAGGCAAATTCTACTTTACTCAAGAAATTTTAATGAGAATGGAACCAGATGTTGACAATAGCTGCCATTACCATGCTGTATACTTGCCGTCTTCAATAAAAAAAATATCGTTTACGTGATTTTTGCTCCGGAAGGAAGTAGCGTTATCACTTTCGAACTATTTTATTACAAGACACGCGTGTGGCCCCATTCCATATTTGCTTGTAGGAGATGAAATTTACGATGCGATCGTTGAAAGACCTTCAAGTTAGGAAGTGTTCGGGTTGATTGATTTTATTTTGTAATATGGAAATTTCTCGGAAATAATTTGCACTCAATTAGTTGATGTTTTGTATTTAATTCAATGAAATTTTGTATGATTTTTAGTAATTGAGTCAATAATTTTTTTTATACTTATACAGTGTGAAAACCACATGGAATAAAATTCTTTATTTATTATTATTTTAGAAAATTATAAAAAATGACGAGACACGTCAACTTTTGAAATGAGTTGTGCGTTATGTAAACATAAATTTAAATGTACAGGGTGATTCACGCAAGTATGCCATAGTCGGTGTTGTTTTTTTTTTAAGAAACACCCTGTATATTTGCATATTTTTGATATCCTCTTAATAAACCGATTCCAACAAACCAAATAATGTATGGTCAATTATGAATTATACAGAGTGAAATTTCAAAATTAATAGTTTATTACACTTGAAATATTGGTACTTTTTCAAATTAGCTAAATATGGATTTATAAAAAATCTAAACTAACTAATTATTCGACGTATTTGTATATTAAAGAAAACATGCTACGCCCATGAATTTTATCATAAATACCTAAAAATTGCCTAAAAACGCCAATAATTAGACAAAATCGGTAAATAATGTGGATTGTTTTAAATCGGTAAATAATGTGGATTGTTTTCTATTCTGTCAGTTGTTGATGTGTTGACAGTTTATACTGAAAAAGTAAAATCTTTGTCAAACACCCTTTCCTTGTCGACATAACAATGAAATATTTAACTGAGACTCACCAAATTGAGATATTAATGATGATCGGGTACGGGGATAACTGCAGAAGTCAAGTTGGAGTGGCAAACTTACTTAATCACGGGTATCCCGAATTGCATAATTTTTCACAAAGTACTGTGCCTAAAATTCATGCATAATTTAGAGAACTTCGACATGTCAAACCATTGAAAAGAAAACCACACTTCGTTGAAGATGATGTGAAAGTGGATATTTTATTAAGTGTCGAAGAGAATCCAATTTCAAGTACACGTCAAATTGTCCGTGAAAATAATGTTAGTCATACAACTGTTCTAAGATGTCTTCATAAAGAAAAACTTCATACCTACAAATTATATACCTATACAAATCGTAGAATGGATTTCTGCAAAAGATTGATGAATAAGCTGAACAAAAATGAGATAGCTCTTGGTACCATTCTTTTTTCTGACGAATCAACATTCACATTGAATCACACATTTAATGGAGAGGTAAACCGACAGAACTGTAGATGTTGGTCAGCAGAGAATCCTAATTGGATGATGCGTGAGACACATACTCAGTACCCTCAAAAGGTGAACGTTTGGGCCGGTATCATAGGCGACCATATTATTGGTCCTATATTTATAGATGAAAATTTGACAGCTGAAAAATATTTAAATATGCTTAGAAATGAAGTTATTCCTGCGTTGGCAAACTTATATCCCAACGCAATAGATCCTAGCTTACCGAATGAAAATGTTTGGTTCCAGCAAGACGTGGCAACACCCCATTATGCTTTGATGGTAGGAACTTATTTAGATGAAATCTTCCCCAATAAATGGATTGGACGAAGAGGTTCTATTGAGTGGCCAGCTAGATCGCCAGACCTTACGCCGTTAGATTTTTTCTGTGGGGTCATCTCAAGAACAAAGTATATGCAACACAACCAACTAGCATTGTAGACCTCAAAGACAGGATAACTACAGAAATACGGAATATTTCACCTCGAACTTTAAACAAAGCTTAGGAGGAGTTCAATAGAAGACTGTGCTATTGCCAACAACTAGGTGGAGAATATTTTTGAGGATTTATTTAAATGTATTAAAATCAAATACATCAGGTATTTTATGTATGTGTTTAGTAACTGTAAAAATAAAAATTTCACCCTGTATAATTCATAATTGACCATACATTATTTAGGTTGTTGGAATCTGTTCATTTAGAGGATTTCAAGAATATGCAAATATACAGGTTGTTTCATTAAAAAAAACAACACCGACTATGGCATGCTTGCGTGAATCACCCTGTACATTTAAATTTATGTTCACATAACGCACAACTCAATTCAAAAGTTGATGTGTCTCGGCATTTTCTATAATTTTCTAAAATAATGACAATAGTTGAATCGGTGAGATTAAAAACCGTATAAGTCCGAAAACATTATTTTGAGTAAATCGAAAAAAACTGTTTTGCGTCTAAACGACTTGTTTTAGAGCTTTGACATGTACAGAGTGATTATAGATCTTATTGTCACCCAATATTTCGCGTTAAAAAACTGTGGAAAAAAACATTAAATTTTGCGTAATATAAAAAACTAAGCCATGGACTTGTACTGTTATTTCACTCAACTACAAAAAATTGCAAAATAGGTTGTTAAATTTTATATTTTTAACATTTTCCACTTTAACATAATACTGTATTTGCTATACTAAAGAAAAATAAACATTCTTGAATAGAAAAAACATGAAACTAAAGGAACCGAACATTTTCAGTTTTCAGCTTCTTGGCTACTTGTCTTCCACGACGTGATATGATAGTAGAACTCTAGTTTTTCTCCAGTAATATACTGCATGATTTTTTTTATATCAATAACTTTTTTGATGTTTATTGGTACTGGTTCATGATAGGCCTGTTCTACTGGAAGAAGCGGACTTGTCTTAGTCTTATTTGGCTTTAGAAGTTTGAAAGTGGATAAAGCTAGGCCATCGATGTAGTTCCAAGTTGTCACGTAACCAGGAGTGTCACTTGCGTACAAAAATTGTCTGTAATTTGATACAGTAAAGGTCGATTCAAACACATCAGTCCCGTCACGTCACAGTTCCGGCGCCGAACCGAATAATCCGACATAAAAAATATTATTTAATAGAAATATCCGGCGGCGTTCACATTTATCCGTCGCCGGACAGTTTCCAAGCAATAAGGCTTCGACCCGCTTTTGTGACGGAACGGTTCCGGTTCGGCGTCGGAACTGTGACGTGACTGATGTGTTTGAATCGACCTCAAAGGTTTCTTTTCTTGGACGCGACGTAATGGATTCGACCGGGCACGAGCCTCAGTCGTTGGGATTAAAAACAGTACAAGACCCGGACTTGTACTGTTGTTCTGCTCACCGCTGATAAGACCTTGCTCCCACATCGCAGCAGGCAATGATTAGCGTACGGTTTTTAGACTCATTCGATGCGGAAGGGAATTTTAAAATGATTGGCTATCTCAACTCAAAATGCCAAATTTTGGACTTATACTGTTGTTAATCTCACCGATTCAGTTATTTGTTTTACTAGGCATAAAAGCACAAGATTTAATGCCGAGAGTAGCAAGGCTATGAAACCAGCCAAGGAATTAAATCTGCTTTTCTGCCGTGTGAAACATAATATATAATTTTTTCTTAAAATTTGTTCCAATTCCACGCAAAATCGACTTTTTTATATTTAAATTGCGTTTCATTATCAATATCCAAATAACTAAATTATTTTATCAAAGGTAACTGGGCCCTCCGTTACTAGGTTTACCGCTGATGACGTTTGTTGAATATATTTATTTACTGTTTACTTTGTCATTGTCAATTTTGAAAAGTTGTCATGTTAGAAATGGATTTACTGTAAAGTGAGGATGAATTGATGCAATTAACACCACCTGAGATAAGAGACCAGGCGCGAGATGTGGAATTTAACCTTTTACCGGAAAAATCAAGAACTGTATATGAACTCACATATAGTTTGATTTAAAGGTTGCCTAGCAACGAACTTTTTCTGCCTAGGCAGTAAAAGTGGACTTTTTCTGCCTAAGCATTAAAAGTACAACTTCTAAGCCTGCCAAGTGTCATTAAAAGGCCGCTTTTAATGTTATTTGGAGAAAAATAATTTTATTTATTATTTATGGTTTCCACATTGTATATAATATATCATCATTTAATTGTTATTATTGGATTCTAAAATAAATAAGTCGCCATTCATTTATATTTCCACGAAAACTTGTTTATTTGGCAATAATATGAAAACAAACCGATTGATAAAATCACGAGTCCGTTAGGACGAGGGATTTTATCTAAATTCGGTTTGTTTGAATGTTTTTGCCTCAAATAAACAAGTTTGAGTGATGAAAATAAAAAATTATGGGATGAAATTTGAAGAGCGAGTTGTATTTGGGAAGATTATTTTTTTCAACAATTTAAAATTTTGTATTACCTGAATGTTCAATATTCTCTTGGGTGATGGCACTCAATTGGTTTGTGTTCATTTTTCAATAAACTTCGAAGCACTTTTAGTTGTCAATAATGACAAATTTAAAGTAAAATTTTGACGTTTCGATGTAAACAAGGTTTTATCGATGAGGAAGCAGAATTATCAGTATATCAGTATATGATATATGATATGATTGGCTAGAATAATGTATTGCTATTGGTTAAAACCACCAAAATGTCAGATTTTGACAAGTGAAAAAAATAATCAGTAAAACTAATAAAAAACAATGAACCCGCGTCGAGTAGCAACGAAAAAAGTTTGTTTTGGATCCTAGAAAAATAATACACAATTAATGTCAGAAAATAAAAACTCTCTGTAAAATTTTTGAAATTCATCAATGTAATTTGTAAATTTAGCATAATTTTTTATCTCGATTCCTGATAATTATATGTGGATTGATACCCACTGGTCCTTCGAATACATTTGTCCATGAAAACTACATTGGATTTTATTTCACGACCTACGGTAACTATTTCTGAGGTATAAATAAATTAATACCTCTATGACTGTTAACAATCAGATCATTTGGTCCTAATTCGAGCCGGATTTTGGAGAAAACCAGAAAAGTGAAGTGAGAAGATTCCGTTTTCCAGTAGTAAAAGAAATCCATTAAAATTGACAAGTCCATTCCCGTTAAAAGATTGAAGTTGGGACGATGAGTTGTTCCAGTTCCATTCCGTTACAAGCGTTTGTTGTTGTCAAATATGACGTTTCTCTTTAATAAAGGTCAGATGAACATTTCATTCTAATATATAACTTTTAATTCCACTTCCATAGTTAAAAGACAGTTTTTTTACATTTGTCTATGAAAACTACATTGGATTTTATTTCACGACCTATGGTAACTATTTCTGAGGTATAAATAAATTAATACCTCTATGACTGTTAACAATCAGATCAGTAAGTATAACACAAATGTTTTCTTATTTATGATGTGCTCTATAATTTATTAGGAGTACCTACATCAGCAAAAAAATCACCAGAAAAAACATGATATTTGCTTCCATACTGGGTAGGCTGTAGTCGCACAATCAGGTCGGGATGAATTATAATAGCTGCAGGCTGGGAAAAAAACGATCTGGTTTTAGATTTATTTTCAGACTCATGAAGTGCTCAAAATAAAAATACCATAATGATGACTGTCCTCATCAACTTCTTAGAAATATCACAAGTCTTTGAAGAAAAATGTCATTTGTTTCTTACTATAGGCCACAGCTGGAAAAGGTGAGAAAGATTATCGCATAAGAGAAGAAATTTTAATTCCACCAGACTATTACAAAAAATTCAAGAAATCATGGTAGAGTCAACGTTTGGGGTGACGATTAGAAAACGTTTAATCACAAAGTGGTTTCCCAAAAACTTTTGACAAAAAACTGCCATTCAAAATGTTAGGGTGCTGACTTAATACATAAAAGTCAGTATATTCAAGAAAGGAGTAAAAAACGCAAATTCGATTAATTCGGCATCTGAGGATCATTGAGAGATTTTGATCTAACTGAAAGAGTTATGAAAGGAGGTGGTATTTCTAATGATGTATGTATGTATGTATTTTGGTGTGACATTCACTGAGACCTAAAATATCTTCTACTTAGTGTCTGAGGAGAGTCTCAGAGACTAGCTCCTTTAGTCCCATTTCACGGAGGAATTTTAGGATGTCTGCAGGTCTCAACTCAAGTAAATGTACCTCTTTTCTATCCAGTAATCTCTCAGGAGCTGTGCCCTTCAATGATACTGAAGTATATTTGAGGGTATTTTTGTTCTATTTTTGACTGGGTAACTCGAAAACCCACTTATTTTCAGCTGGTGTTTACAGATATCGATGGTAATTATCAAGTTTTGAAGAAAACTACATTTGTCATCATAATTTTGCTCTGCTAATAAATCATGCATTAACTTTACTAACGAGTTTTCCTCAATTTCGTAGCTAATAAGATTTCTTCTTTTTAAAAAAACGGTCCCTAATTTTCAACTGATGAATCTGGAAGCTACGTTCTCATCATCAACGATTTCAGTCTTTGTTGTCAATGAATGATTCGTTTGTTCGATATTCATCCGCGCAGTAATTTCTGCTTTCCACATTACAGAAGCGTATGTTGTTTGCTTCTTCTCAACTTTCGCAGACGAATTTGGTAATCCAGCAGCTGAACAGCTTCTTCGTTATCATGAAGGTTAAGCCAGTGTCGATGCTTCTTTGAAAATCTTTTTGTCACAGGTGGTATTCGAAGATCTCTATATTCCTCACATACGATGGAAGGTTGACCATAGCACGTAAAACTTAATTTTTTGTCTTCGATACAACCTGGGAATAGGGTCGGAATATCCACATTGAATTTTTCCGAGATGGAATATTATACCCCTTATCCAAAAACATGTCGGCCCCTTGACATTTCCCTTGCAAGCACTCGAAACTGGAGCTTTAACGCTTTTATCTCTTTCAGTTTTGCTCGCACAAGAAAATTGTATAGTCAATGCGTCGCAAAATTGACCGGACAGGCAAAATAATGTACCGGGTGGTCCAATAAGCCGATCTCTCGGCTATATATCAGAAACTATTCATATTATAACTTTAGGAAAAAAAAATTCCTTAGGAAAAGTGGACAAGAGAAATTGTTGGAAATTACTTTGAAGTTTCTAGGTTAACCGCTAGGGGAAGTAACCTGTGAAGAAAAATTTAAAAACCAGTTTTTTGTGAAATATGCCCAATTATACCCAGTGTTAAATAAGTAAACTTAAAAAGGCCTAACTTGTTTAATTGGTTTAATTACTTTTTATTCTATTTTTCCAAATAAAGGATGAGGGAAAGTGGGAAAGTGTTTGTGGATAAATACCTATAACTCTGGTTTGACTCAACCGATTTTAACGAAATTAGTGTCAATAGAAAAAGTGTAGATGAATTAATTACATCTACTATAAAACAATGGCATTTAGTTTTAATTGTTATAGGTAGAGGGTACTTTCGAATGAAAAAAATAATTTATTTTCTCGAAAAATGTTCAATGGAAACACCTAATTATTGTAAATTATAATGGAACTGAATTAAATTCTCAACAAAACGGCGCAAACCGCATGTTGATAGCTTTTGTCGAACTGGAGATATAAATAAAAACGCAAAAACATAAGTGAGTATAGTATTGACACCCTGTATTATAACTTAAAATTAAATATGGGAAAGAAAGATCAAACAGATATCTTGGTCATTAAAGCTTGATGTCCAATTTAATGTTCAAATTGTTTTTCATCGTTTTCTACACAAATACGTAATCTAGCACGCTCTGACATATCTGTTGCTTAAATTTCAGCTGTTGATATACTATTTATAGCAATTCTAATGCGCTGTTGCATGCCGTCTCGCGTGGTTGGTGTCCTTCAATCTTCCCCACAGATAAAAGTCCAGACATGTTAAGTCTGGAGATCTAGCTGGCCCTGAATATATACTTACCCTTCCAATCCATCCATTTGGATAGCTTACATTCAAATAATCTCTAACCCGTCTGGAAAAGTGCGCAGGACACACGTCATGCTGTAATATTATACCTCATCTTTATAAGGAAATATCTTTCAATAAAACAGACAACCAATTATCCAGAAAATCCAAGTTCCAAGAAATATGAACCTTCGATCTTTCCGTCAACTATACCACACCAAACATTAGGACTCCATCTACCTTGAAGCTGCACTTCCTCTACCCAGTGCGGATTTTCTTCAGACCAATAATGCTTATTATGCAGATTAACACCACCCACACTATTAAGCGTAGCCTCGTCTGCCCACAAAATTTTTGGCATGATATGCGGTTGTTCTTCTAGCAGATTTAACAATTGCAGTAACCTGAGCTTGAAGCAGCATTTAATTGGACATTAAGAAGTCTTAATGATCGAAATTTATGTATGATCTTTCTTCTACATATTTAATCTCAAGTTATAATACAGAGTGAGTCAATACTATACTTACTTATGTTTATGCGTTTTTATTTATATCTCCAGTTCGACAAAAGCTATCAACATGCGGTTTGCGCCATTTTGTTGAGAATTGAATCCAGTTCCATTTTAATTCACAATAATTAGGTGTTTCCATTAAACATTCTTGAGGGAAATAAATTTCAATTTTTTTCATTCGAAAGTACCCTCTACCTATGACAACTAAAAGTAAATGCCATTGTTTTATAGTATATGTAATTAATTCATCTACACTCTTTCTATTGACACTAATTTCGTTAAAATCGGTTGAGTCAAACCAAAGTTATAGGTATTTATTCACAAACACTTTCCCACTTTCCCCCACCCTTTATTTGGAAAAATAGAATAAAAAGTACTTGAACAAATTTGTGCGAAATTTAGGCCTTTTTTTACTTATTTAACACTGGGTATAATTGGGCATATTTCACAAAAAACTGGTTTTAAAATTTTTCTTCACAGGTTACGCCCCCTAGCGGTTAACCTATAAACTTCAAAGTAATTTCCAACAATTTCTCTTGTCCACTTTTCCCAGGGAATTTTTTTTCCTTAAGTTATAACATGAATAGTTTCTGATATATAGCCGAGAGATCGGCTTGTTGGACCACCCGGTACAAATTCAAATTGTTCTCAGGGTTACGTACTCAGTGAGTAAAAAACGAACACCATTATTGAGACTTCGCTGTACGTCCGTCATTCACCAAGCTGTATTCCATGAACCATTAGAGTTAGAATGTTGAAATTTTCACAGATAATTCATTTCTGTTGCCGCTCTAACAGCAAATACTAGAAACAGAATATAATAAATATTTAAAAATTAACGTTTTTGTATCCTTTTTGTTCTATATTGCTGACGCAAAGCAGCTAGAATTGGAAACTCGCCATAGTCATTAAGAAGGTTATCTATGGTAGTCATGTCTTACTCGTTTTCCCATTGTATCTCATATATAAGTCAATAGGGTAGAGATCTGGATTTCATGTTGGCCAGTTCAATACTTGCTGTGCATTAAGAAAACATATCCTGTAAATGACATGTAAGGTACTACATGGTTTTCTATGAATCAAAAACCAGTTTTAACAGAAAATGGGGCATAAAAAAGTCGTACAAATTAACATCATTCAGTTATTAAATTTTTCTTGAAATCTTCACAATTTAAGCGTGAGGTGGAATTTTTTTTTATACCCTGTATATCACGATACCCATTAAAACTTTTTTTAAATCGATAGATGATAATGATAAACATGGAAGGAACTACAGGTTGACAGAAAATTATTAAAAAGTATGCAAAACTTGAGAAAATAATTAAAATTGAATTTGAACATAATTTTTGTTTAGTTTTGCTATATAGAATTTGTATTTCTACGAATATAGCTGCAAGATTCACAAATTGGTGTAAAACTAAAACCTGGATAGTAATACCAAATGACTGGTTCGTTAATATAGAACGCACACACAGAAATATCAGCAATTTCTACCTTCAAATCTCGACGGGATTAATCTGGCTGATTGGGTATAAAACCGTAAAATTAGTTTTTATCGATTTCGATTCAAAAAATATTTGAAGGACTTAGAATCAACCAAAATTATCTGATATCAAATAAAGCAATTGTTAATCATTTCCCTGCTTATAATGTAACAGGTGTGTTGAAATAAAACCGGTGCTTTTTTTTTGTTTTTTTCTCCCTTCGGAGCCGTCCTTTCGCCGGTACCACCTCAGCCTCCTGGGCTTATTGTGGATACTCCTAGTGTTCTGACTACAACCTATTCAGCCAATCCGTTCCCTGTATTAGCTTATACAGGTTCTTAGCTGGTTGATTGTAGAAGTCTTCTGGAGTCATTTGGGTTCTACCATAAAGTTTCTGCCTTCTGTGGTCCAATACCGGTGCTTAGTTATTCCAGGACACACTGGAATAGAAGGAAATTAAATAGCAAATTAACTAGCGAACAGTGGGACTGAAACACTGTTTTGGGAGCTGCAAACCTTTTGCTGAATCAGTTCCAATGTAATATTGGAAGAAATTGATAGAGCCGAAAAAAAGAGAAGATCTGACCAATTGAAAGATCTCCAGTAGGGCTTAGACATGGTCGCCCGAATAGGTACCAGAAAAAATTCAAAATAGTGAAGAAAGAGGAATGTAGATTCTGTGGCCTGGAAAAGGGAATCTCCATCCACATACTTGCGAATAGAGAAGTTCAGTCTAAGGTCAGTGTGGCCAGCAAAAAGTGTTTTTTTCTGACAAGAATGACAGTTAAGGTCTATCATTCAAAACATAAGATTTTTGCATGTTTTTTATCATTGCGAACATCTATATTGCTTCATTAAAATAATGAATACACATCCGAAGCGTATATCTTGAAATTCAAAATGACTTTTCAGCTGAATACCCAACATATCGGTAGCCAATAATCCTAGGAGCTTTTGGCAAGTCACCATTTCATTTCTCTTATCCTGTCACTAGTTATGTCAAATGTCAGTTATATTTATTTTTGTTGATATTCGTTCAATTGTGTATGTCCATTTTCGATTGGATTTGTAAAGTTATATTCCGCCACTATCCAAATTTCATTGGAATATTTAAATATCTACTGGACGGCGAGTAGCTAGTCCT
>CAJUYG010005893.1:0-13023 GCA_910591675.1 Galerucella calmariensis
AGGTTCCCGAGATATTAGCCAATATGTGAAGAAATGTCAAAAAGTCAGACTCCAGGTTTTCATAAAACTGGCCATAAAATGAGACGGGTTTTGAAAAACTTTTATGGATACTCCATCCGTGGACACGCTGTATAAGTAAAGTTAGTATGAAACACGTAATCGTCGCCCTAGTCAACTTCTTTCTTTCCTTCGACATAATGATGATCTGAAGAAGAAGACGACAAATGCGACGAACACCAGTTTCGAGTGATTTCTTCATCAAATATGTGGGGGTCGCTGGGGCCCTTATGACGGGTATTTAATGTAATGTTTCGCCGCGCCTAAAGGCGGAAGTTCCAATTTTACATTCATAGTTCCGGCGGCGGCGGACCTCTAGTCACAGTGTAAAATTTACATTGCTCGTTTGGATTGTTTGGAAACGCTCATGATTTTAAACAATAATCATCGATCCGGCGTGTTGGTAAGTTTCGAGTGTCTGGCGACAAATGTGTGCGTACCTATATATTTTGTGTAAAGTAGTCGAATTTAAAACCAATCGATGTAAAAAGGGGAATCAAGATGAGTGTAAATGAGTTTGTAATGGTGAAAGCTATCGAATTATAGTATTCACACTGTTAAAATGATATAAAATATTTTGCACGGTTCCAAAAACGAACAGCTGCCTACAGAACTATACAATGCTTTGATGAAATTAATTAAACAGCAATGCTTTGACAGTTGACACCGAAATAAACAGCAATGGTTTGACAGCTGTCACCAAACTTAAGCAACAATGCTTTGACAGCTGACAGCGAAATAGACAGCAATGCTTTGACTGCTGACACTGAACTAAACATCAATGCTTTGACCCCTTACTGCCAACGCAGAGCTATACAATGATTTGATAATAGACAGCTGACACTGAACTAAACAGCTATGCTTGGACAGCTGACACTGATCTAAACAGCAATACTTTGACATTTGACACCGAACTAAACAGCAATGCTTTGACAGTTGACACTGAACTAAACGGCAATGCTTTGACAGCTGACACCGAAATAAACAGCGATGCTTTGACAGCTGATACTGATCTAAGCAGCAATGCTTTGACAGCTGACACTGAACTAAGCAGCAATGCTTTGACAGCTGGCAACAAACTAAGCAGCAATGTTTTGACAACTGACACAGAAATAAACAGCAATGCTTTGACCTCCTACTGCCAACACAGAGCTATATACAATGATTTGATAATAAACAGCTGACACTGAACTAAACAGCAAAGCTTTGACAGTTGACTCTGTTCTAAACAGCAATGCTTTGACAGTTGACACCGAACTAAACAGCAATGCTTTGACAGTTGACACTGAACTAAACGGCAATGCTTTGACAGCTGACACCGAAATAAACAGCAACGCTTTGACAGCTGACACTGAACTAAACAGCAATGCTTTGACAGCTGACACTCAACTAAAAAGCAATGCTTTGACAGTTAACACTGAACTAAACAGCAATGCTTTGACAGCTGATACTGATCTAAACAGCAATGCTTTGACAGCTGACACTGAACTAAGCAGCGATGCTTTGACAGCTGGCACCAAACTAAGCAGCAATGTTTTGACAACTGACACAGAAATAAACAGCAATGATTTGACAGCTGACACTGAACTAAACATCAATGCTTTGACCCCTTACTGCCAACGCAGAGCTATACAATGATTTGATAATAAACAGCTGACACTGAACTAAACAGCAATGCTTTGACAGCTGACACTGATCTAAACAGCAATGATTTGACAGTTGACACCGAACTAAACAGCAATGTTTTGACAGTTGACACCGAACTAAACAGCAATGCTCTGACTGTTGAGACCGATCTAAATAGCAATATTTTGACAGCTGACACCGAACTAAACAGCAATACTTTGACAGCTGACACTCAACTAAAAAGCAATTCTTTGACAGTTGACACTGATCTAAACAGCAATGCTTTGACAGTTGACACTGATCGAAATAGCAATGCTTTGACCTCTTACTGCCAACGCAGAACTATACAATGATTTGGTGATTGACAGGTGACACAGAACTATACAGCAATACTTTGACAGCTGATCGCAAGTAGATTTAAATTGATACAAGGTGAATAAAAATGCAAGAGTTGTTTGTTATTTAAACATACATAAGTAATCATGTTGATCGACACCGATGTCTCGAAGAATGGAGAATAAAAGTTAAAACTAACCTCCCTCTATAATTCAAGATGAGTAATATTGTTTTCATGTAATAACCTTATTTAAGGAGATAGAAAATCGTGTCACGTTCGTAACCTCATCGTGGAGCAACGTCGTTCTAACCCGAACTCTCAAACTGGCTTCGAGACCTTTAGAGATGGCAGCAATGATAAGAATAATTTGGTAGTAATAACAAAATTTTTTTTATTAAGATCCTACCAAACGCAAGATACTAGATGTGATTTTATTTCAATCTAATTTGCCTTTATCGAAAAGTTTTTCCTGGGGGAGCTAGGGACTTTTGAAGTTAAACTCGGGTTACATTTTTTGTGTATCAGTTTTTTGACATATTTTAAAAGAATCTTCCATATAGGGTTACACTAAAATGTTTTCCGTAAAATATTTCGGTACAAAAAAAAATACTTTTGTCCACCTCTAATATAACAGTTCTTTCCGCCTCCTCCCGTACGCTGCCCCTTCGAATTATAACTCGACACAAATCTTATCAGATCCCCAGTTATCTTCTCTCCTCGGTTCGTCTATTATACCTCCGTCAACCGCCTCCCTTACTCCGTCGACTTCTTAGGCGGTTTTCCATCCCCCTAACCCTCCAAACCACCCCATATCTGCCGTCTCCGACGGGAAACGGAACGTTCTTTCTTTATTTCTTCATATATGAAAAGTCGCCAGAGACCGAGTTCGCTTCAATACAGTTCTGTAAACGGTGCGGCATCCATTTTAGTTGTTATTCGATGACAAAGAAAATTGTTTTGTATTTTTCCTTTCAATTTAATTTTGAAAACGTTTGTGAATTATATATTTTTATTTTATTTCAAATAGATCGAAAAATATAAAGATTATCGTAATGAAAACACTGAATTAGATTATATTCTTTCTTTTAGATTTTAGAGGCGATTTTTCTGAAAAAATTTTTTCCATTTCCTCCAAAAATTCAAAACTATCCTTCAGAAATTGTACTCTCCCTTTCACTCTGGAGAAAATGTCGAGAATCCGTTTTTGTAACACAACCCGTTACTCTTTACTGATTATTGCATGACTTTTCCCAGCATTTTTTGAGCGAACAATAAATTCCCTGACATTTCAGTCTTTTTGAGTATAATTTAATTTTTTCCTGACTTGTCCAGGTTCTACAGCAGAGTCCGAACACTGCATCACCAAAAACTGCATGGAGAATAAAATGTATAGGAAATACCTTCTCATGACATTCATAAAATATTTCAGTCAGACATATCTTTTAGACTGACCAATATAAATATCTTTCCATTCTGGTTTTCTATTTTTGCCAACAAAGTTAACCAGCCATTTCAATACTTTAAAAGAGTCTTTGGTGTTCAAAGAATGCTGTACAATATGTTCTATCTAGTTTTCAATTTAAAAAAAACTATGGTTTTATAAAATAATTACTTTTTCTCAGTACAATTATTTGGTTTTGCTTTTTATTTTCTTCCAAAGACACAAATGGTCATTGATTAAGGATTTTAAGAATTCCATGTCTAGATATTTTTAAAACTAATTAAAGTAAATGAGATACTAATTATCATAGGGAATTGCTTTTTCCGACAATTAAATTCATACAGTGTGACCCGTTTTGTTTGGAAGCACCCCCGTAAAATCCGCATTTTCAACCGATTTTGTTTCAATTTTTTTTGTTAGATTCAGTATCAAAAACATTATTTTGACACAGATTTTCATAGTCTAATTACTATTTTCAAGGCCCTCTATGTTAATTTTTCTTTGCCAAAAAAGACAAAAGTACATTAGGCAATTTTTTCCTCAAATATGACTATACCACTGGATTCAGATTCATCACAAATGTAACCTACCAAAATTTTATGAAAACATTTTTATTAACGACAAAGTTATTACAACATGAATTTGGAAAAAGTGGTATTTTCAGTAATATTTTACGTAGAATGTAGACAAATTTGGAAAATGGCAACATGGTAAAAAAAAACAAGGACTCAATCATAAATATAGCACAGTAAAAATTCGAAGCCGATCACTTAACCCGTTCTGGAGTTTATAGCAGGGTTGCCAACTTTATTATAATAAAAATAGCATTGCTTGTGAAAATAATCGCCGAAAAACCCAGTTGTCATAGAGCGAGCGAAGCGAGAAAAAAGCGCGCCGCAAGCGAAAATTTTGAAAATCGGCGATTTTTTTTTCGAATCGGCGATTTTTCTGAATGATAAAAATTACATATTTTAGTAATTTTGCACTTATCATGCGATCTATATTTTTATGAAAATTTTTCTTGGTACTTACGTATTTTGACCTGAAAAACACGAATTTCATAATATAAATGTGAACATATCTCTAGTTTTCGAAATAATTGATGCCAAAGTTTGAAATTTCACCTTCTATGTATGGCAAGTTTTGGGCAAGTATTGTATCCTCTTAGATCCCAGGACATATTACATACATTTACCATTGTTAATTATGATTTTTGTCTGAGAAAGGCATCATAAATATATTATTTTTCCGCCCAAAATAGCCGGAGAGAATAACGAATATTGCCCAAAAAATAGCCCTCTCGCCTCTCAAGAAAAATAATAGCCCAAATGGCGATTAATCGCCCGGGTTGGCAACCCTGGTTTATAGCTTCTAAAGTAATGTAAAATTGTGCTTGATAATTTCATTTAACAAAATGAAATCAACGAGTCACAAGTAGACTTTGATCTTGAAATTTTATTTATGTGAGTCAGTAACATTTGTATGAAATAATGTTCCAAATATTCAACTATTTAACTATTCAAGACTAAGTTGAAATTGTACTTTTTTGTAGATACAATGACAGAAGTGAACGAGAAGTAATATATGAAGTTCATCGGCAGATGTAAACTCGTATAAGCTTATCAAATTCTTGGAGTTTTTTGAAAAAAAGGAGGAGCGAAAAAATTTTTATTATGGTAATAAAAGAGCGATAAATTAGCGACCAATCATGGTAATATCAGTTCTTTCTAAAAATTGATAAATAAAAAGTGGTTCTGCTAGCTTAATATCAACCTAACAGAACCATGTTTTTTTTTAAAAAACGAAGGGCGACAAATTTTTAATTACGGTAATAAAAGAGCGATAAATTAGCGACAAATTATGGAGGTATTAGTTTTTTCGAAAGTTGATTAGGTAAAAAGTGGTTCTGCTAACTTATTATCAACCTAGCAGAACCATGGTTTTTTTTTAAAAAACGACGAGCGACAAATTTTTAATTATGGTAATAAATTATTACCGTATTGTCATAGACTACTTTGCCAACAATCCTAATTATTAAGCACAATTTCACAATACTTTCAGAAGCTATAACTCCAGAACGGGTTAAGTTATCGGCTTCGAATTTTCACTGTGCAATATGATTGAGTCCTAGTTTTAGTTTACCAAGTTACCATTTCAAAAATTTGTCCACATTCTACGTAAAAAACTAATGTTGTAATAACTTTGTCGTTAATGAACATTTTTTTATAAAATTTTGGTAGTTTACATTTTTGATGATTCTGAATCCAGTTGGATAGTTATATTTGAGAAAAAAATTATATTTGAGAAAAAAAATGCCTAATGTACTTTTGTCTTTTTTGGCAAAGAAAAATTAACATAGAGGTCCTTGAAAATAGTAATTAGCCTATGAAAATCTGTGCCAAAATACTGTTTTTGATACTGAATCTAACAAAAAAAATTGAAACAAAATCGTTTGAAAATGCGGATTTTACGGGGGTGCTATGCTATGAAAAGGACCCCGCGCTTTTCTTATGACAAAGTGGCGTTCCGTCAAATGTTATAAATTTTGAATATGATGTTGTACTCGACTGCTTGACCAAAAGTATCCATGGGACCAATTCAATCCTATGACTAGTTTCCGATACAGGGTATTAAAGTTGAAAAATCCTTGTTTTCCGTGACCACGTAATTTTATTATTAACAAATAAATTTGCATTTTTAATTGATAGTACCAATAATATGTTCTAGTTTATCGTAAACTTACATATAAATAGTTCAAAATGTCAACATATACAGGGTGGGACTCAATTATACAAGGACGAATTTTTGGAATTCTAAGAAATTCTTATATTGAATGAAAACAAGATCAGAAATAAAAAGTAACTTTATATTCAATGTTCTTGCATCAAATATACTAGTTCTAGAAGTATTCCATACAGGGTGATTCTTAATGCAACCTGAAATTAGTTTTTTTCTTTATGAAATAAATAAGTTACACCATTCATTTTAAAAATAGTTTTTGATGTATAAAACACATTGGTTACCTTGATATTAGTACGTTTCTTAAATACAGGGTGATTTGCACATACATCTTGTTATTAAACCGACAAAAATTAGAGAAAATACACTTTTTCTGAATCACCCTGTATTTTATAATTAGATCCGTCAAAATGTTTAATTTATTTTGTTTTGTAATAAGCTTAAAATAGTAAATGAGCTGAAAAGATTTCATAATCTTACTATGACCAGTTTTTCAGAAAAAGGGTCCTGAGGGTGGAAGAGGTATCGATTAAAGATAACTTTATGGAAAACCCAGGTTTCCATGATTTGATAATTGCTCTGTTCTGTCGGTTCTGTCAACAATTTGGCATTTATAACCTTAATTAATTATATTGTGAATATTTTGACTGCTTTTACTTTGTTTTCTTTGAATTTTGCAATGTTAACAAACGATATCCAAGATATTTTTGAGGAACTTTCAACCGACGATGAAGAGGATGCTATGAATATTGTTGAAGGCCCTCGGTGACAAAGGATATTTAGGAATCGGCTGGACCATTTCACTTTGTGGAACGAAACAGAACTACACTAATGATAGAAGAGATTCAATTTTCTCATTGGAAAAGTTTATGGCTCGTCTATCCATCCAGACAGGAACAAATAAAATAAAAATTAGACACTGGGAACGAAATAACAAATATACCAAACAGACATATCGAAACTAGACCATAAAACAAAAATGCCAAAACTGTAGGCCATAGAGAATATTTCCCTATCCTCCAGGCTATTCTCCTTTCCATTTTTCTCATTTTTTTTAATGAAACTCTCATTATCATTAATTCACTGTAGTACATGCCTACAGGATGATTAAATACTTGTAATTTATTCATCTTTTTATCAATGGTTCGGTACACTTCGGTATGTATCCATAAATAAAAATGTGATTATAATTTCGTTCACTATCCCTATTCTGCTGAGTATTCTACTCTCGGGACCCTGTTTCTGAAAAACTGGTCATAGTAAGATTATAAAATCTTTTCAGCTCATTTACTATTTTAAGCTTATTACAAAACAAAATAAATTGACTATTTTGACGGATCTAATTATAAAATACAGGGTGATTCAGAAAAAGTATATTTTCTCTAATTTTTGTCGGTTTAATAACAAGATGTATGTGCAAATCACCCTGTATTTCAAGAAAAGTACTGATATCCAGGTAACCAATACGTTTTAAACATCGTAAACTAATTTTAAAATACATGGTGTAACTTATTTTTTCTACTAACGTGCGGAAAGTGAATCTTTTCCGCACTAAAAAGCGTGCGGAAAGAGTCACTTTTCCGCACTAGTGCGGAAAAGTAAATTTGTCAAGTTTTTGGGGAGTATACTGACATTTGAATATTTAAAATACATATTTGTATGATTGTAGTTTACCAAATGACTGAAAAATTGATAAATTTATTATAATTCTGCTATAATTTTCAATAAAAAAAAACTTATTTTTTAATCATTTTTAAATGGCCTTGGTATAAGCCTCATTGAATGAATGTCAAATAATAATAATTACTTTGTTGATATGTATTTAATAGGAAATGTTTCTTTATGTTAACTTTTGAGCTTATTTCCGCATGCTAGTAGAAAAAATAGTGTACCTAACACGTGCGTTAAGTGACTTTTCCGCACGCGATTGCTGGCCGAACTCCGCTAAAGCGTCGTTCGGCCATCTGCAATAGCGTGCGGAAAAGTATCACTTTCCGCACTAGTTAGGTAAACTACTATATTTCATATAGGAAAAATATAATTTCTGGTTGCATTAGGAATTACCCTGTATGGAATACCTCTAGAACTAGTATATTTGATGCCAGAACATTGAATATAAAGTTACTTTTTATTTCTGATCTTGTTTTCATTCAATATAAGAATTTCTTAGAATTCCAAAAAATCGTCCTCTTATAATTGAGTCCAGCCCTGGATATTTTAACATTTTGAACTATTTATGTGTAAGTTCACGATAAACTAGAACATATTAATGGTACCATAAATTAAAAATGCATATTTATTTGTTAATAATAAAATTACGTGGTCACGGAAAACAAGGATTTTTCAACTTTAATACCCTGTATATCGGAAACTAGTCATAGGATTAAATTGGTCCCATGGACACTTTTGGTCAGGAAGTCGAGTACAACATCATATCCAAAATTTATAACACTTGACGGAACGCCACTTTGTCATAAGAAAAGCGCGGGGTCCTTTGTGCCAAAATACTGTTTTTGATACTGAATCTAGCAAAAAAAATTAAATCAAAATCGGTTGAGAAATACGGATTTTACAGGGGTGCTTCCAAACAAAATGGGTCACACTGTATAAAAAGAGGAATGATTGTCACTTTTTAAAGTAACTTTTCATGGATTGTTAGACTCATCCCTAAGGGAATGCCTACCAGCCAAACCCACCTCACACCTGCCGTTACTCCAGCCTTGAAATGGGATAATGACTTTTTGGTCATACATTTAATTAGTCAAGTCAAGTCAGTTTTTAGATTTCGAAAAAGAACTATACGAAATATCTCTGAACCAACTATATAATATTTTCTAGTTTCGGTGGAATACGGTTTGTCCCATAAAAAATTAAAAGAAAGAAATGTTAATCTTTAGATCTACCGAAAAATGACGATGGTACAATTTAACTACTTGTATGTAACCATTGATTTGTTGGAAGGAGGGGCTATGAACGCCTCATTAAATACCCATCCCGATCTGGCGGCTTACAATATTTCTTGTTCTTCTTTTTATTTTTTTTATTTTATTTTGGAGTGTCGGAATTCTTTGAGCTTTTGTTACAGCGACCCGATTGCTTGGCAGGTAAAAGCACTTACCTTGCCACATAAAAACGTCCCGGCCGGCTGTATTTATACCGATGTAGAATAATTATTAAATATTTCAAGAATTTATTAAAGCGCAAGGTTTCATTATTTAAGATATGTTTTGTTCGCTTTTTAATAATCATAAAATTCAAATACAGAAAAGTTAAAAAAAAAGATGAGGAATTTAAATTTCAAGAATTTAATTAAACATATAATTTTGAAAAAAAAATTGTTACTTCCTGTACTTTTTGTCCGTGTTCGTCAACAGTAAAAATTCAACGGTCTGTTGAACATTTTGGGTTTGATGTTTGCCCGCTCAATCTTAAATAATTCACTTAGCCTTTCTCTTCTAAACAAAGCCCCAGAAAAGAAGGACCGAGACTTGCTTAATAGCAGCAGAGAACCCTCTTTACTTAACACCCCTCGCTAATATATTTTTTTGATTTTTCTACCAAAAAGAATCCCATTTTTGTTGAAGAATTGCCGTCTAATGAGATTTGCCGGAATAGGCCTTTTGTGCGTTTCAGAATTCTGTTGATATAACAATAACAGATGGATTTCTGAAAACGCAGTGGTAGGAATGGCCTTTGTTCGCCAAAATTCTGGGTGCCTCAGATTACATGGATGTGCTTTCTGCGAATTGGTATCAGGAGCGGACTTAGGCGTCGAAAACTGTTAGTTCGTAACACTTTTTTTTATTTAAAAACAAACAGACTGTCTAGATTAGAAAATGGTATATTTTTCATTTTCAAATATGAAACGTATGCAGATGCTGTGGGTTTTTTTTGTCTTGAATCATAGAGTAACTGAACACCTGAAAATATCGAAAGCTCCTGAAAAGTCGCTGAAGATTTCACATTGGGCTCAATTTGTAGGTCACGACAGGTGTTTTTAAACGAGAATAAACTTAAAGTGATTAAGTTTACGGAAAGGGGGGGAAAGGCCCCCCTAAACCCTGGAAAACGGGTTTCTCGCTAATATCTGGCTAAATATGCGAATTAGAGAATTTTTCTTCAGATAAAAAATGAAGATCGTTTTATTATCTACAAAAATGGTCCCCATCATTTTTTCCGAAAATTCGATAGTTATCGAGATAATGAGTCCTAAAAGTCTCATCATTTCAGCTGCTGCTCTGCCTGTAGGAATTCAGGATGTCTATGCATTAACTTGTAAGCGGGAGGACGAATTGTTCCATAACTCGGCAAAAAATTGACATTTTCCGATGATTGAAAGTTCATCGCAATGGGAAGACCCAGCTATCATTATTTGTGACTTGCAGCTCGTTCGTACTTGACAAAAATATTTAAAAAAGCGGTCAAAATTTTTTTCCACAAGATTTTGAAACTATTTCATTAATTTGTTCATATTTTCTTTAAAAATAGTCTTTTATCCTAATTTTTTTTTTATAATGGAACCTTATGAGGTCTTGAATGATCTCTGAAATTTTTGTTTCATATCTTTCTTGAGTTTTGATAAAAAATTTATTTATTTATTGGAAAATAAAGTCTGGTTTTTACTTGAATGATCAATTTCCATGATTTCTGGAAAATGATGGGATTTTATTAAAAATCAAAAACTACATTCGAAAACTAAACACTCTAAGCTTTAAAATTATTTGCATTGAAAAGCAATATACAGGATAAATTTTTAAATCGCGCTTTTTCTACAGATTGTACAGAACTCCGAAAACGGCTGAAAAATGTAAATAAACAAATAAATTTTTCATCAAAACGCAAGAAAGATATTTAAAAAAAATTCTGAGATCATTCAAGACCTCCTAAGGTTCCATTATAAAAAAAATTAGGATAAAAGACTATTAAAAAATATATATATGAACAAATTTATGAAATAGTCTTAAAATCTTGTGAAAAAAACTTTGACCTCTTTTTAAATTATTTTTCCAAGTACGAACGAGCTGCAAGTCACATGGAATGATAGCTACGGGTCTTCCCATTGCAATGATCTTTGAATCATCAGGAAATGTAAATTTTTTGCCGAGTTATGGAACTCGTCCGCCCGCTTACAAGTTAATGCATAGACAGCATAATTCCTACAGGCAAAGCAGCAGCTGAAATGAGACTTTTCTGTAGATATTAAGACGATCTTCATTTTTTATCTGAAGAAAAATTCTCTAATTCGCATATTTAGCCAGATATTAGCGAGAAACCCGTTTTCCCGAGTTTAGGGGACCATTTTCTCCCTCTTCCGTTTTTCTCGTTTAAAAACACCTGCCGTGACCTACAAATTGAGCCAGAAGTGAAGTCTTCAGAGATTTTTCAGAAGCTTTGTCCCTTCATTTACTGGACTATCAATTATGTTGGTGTCAAGATAAAACGAAATATCTTGAAATGGAGTATAACAGCCAAATACATATTTTCGGTCACACAATTCAAATCCCCGACATTCAGTAACACAAACAACAAATAATGAGAAAAAAAACGAACAATCTAGATAAAGTACCTACTAGAATTATTATGAGTATGAAATTAAAAAGCAATTTTTTGGTTAATCTTACCATGACGTAGTGCCGTTGCATTTCAGTCTTTTCACTAGCTAATTTCTCGCATTCTAGTTTCAACCTGTAACGATAAAAAGAGACAAATTATTATAATTAATAACGAAAAGAATAGTTAGTTTCGGGTAAAAATGAAATCTACATTTTCGATTTTATGATAATTAAAACACCACCACTGTAGTGGGTTTTAATTAAATTATAATGTATTCATTACAAAATGGATAATTAAAATACTTGACAGTGGATAAATTACATTTGTTTTATATACAGTGTGACTATTTTAAAACTGTGAGTAAAAAAAACAAGTTTTCTATAGTTGATAATTATTTTTTCGTAGTGTAACGGTATTGTTATCATTATTAGCGTCTAAAACATCAATATTAATTTGTTTTTTTTTTACCTGACCCACTTTTATAATCATTATTACCATGTAACAACTGAATAGTAATAACGAGGTAATAACGCAACAACAAAATCGGCGAGTTGACTTGATAATTTAGTATTGCTTTTCCTTTTTAAAACAATGCATTGGTTTTAAATAAAAATCTAGAAATTCACTTGTAATAGTGTGTAATAATCTGTTATATTTTGACGTCCAGTAAACACTGTGGGCCGGAATAAAGGAGTACATTTTTTAAGCATTTGAGCTCGTTGCAAATGAAAACTGTTTTAGCTAAAATTATACTAATATGCTTTTTCGGTTGATAAACTATCCAGAACACTTCAGTGAAAAGGAAATTTTCCGAAATTACCGGACTCGCGAAATACCATTTTTTTATTAAATAGCATTTTAACAAATAACATTGACATTTATGAAAACAGTTTAGTAACTTTGAAACTTAGAGTAAAATATGAATGTGGCCACCATTATTGTTTACCACTTCTTGAAGTCGTCTGCGCCCAACGATCATACACCCTACAGGATTGCTTATTTCCATTTAACTCTGTGTTCGCCTCACTCAAGTCGGACGAATACGTCATCACTGGACCTAACCTTTTTAATTTTATGGTTAATCGTGTGTTTACAAAGTGTGTTTTGACGTTATTTTATCCTTTTTTTCAATTTTGAAGGTGTTGTTTATTAATAAAGGTGGTAATAAGTAAACTTCTCTAATAATTGTCAATCAAGAAAGTCTATAAATGCGAAGCATGTTATTTCAGTGTAAATACAAAATTTTTAGATTCGAGTTTCAATGTATACA
>CAJUYG010005894.1:0-13021 GCA_910591675.1 Galerucella calmariensis
AGGCGTTGTACATTTCTTTCGGTACATGAATATACTCCAGTGGCGTGGCAGGGGTTTGGATCGGGGGCAAAGTTTCCAGTTTCATAGGGTGTACCATCAAATTTGCAAACGTCAATAATACGTGGAAAAATACCGAAAATGTGACATTTCTTTTGCAGAAACTCGGCTTTTTGTTGTCCTCGAACGTAAATGTAGTCTGCGGCATGCAATAACTTGCTTCCCAATATTTCATTTAGTTTAGAATATTCTACATCTCCTGAAGAGTAGAGAATGCCGTGCACATTTCTTTCCAAGTAGGATGTAGTCTTTTTGTCCTCGTTACTTAATGTAGAAAACGGTTGCGGTGGTAAAAATATGTAATGCGAACTTTTGAAGCCAATTTCTATGGTGAGCTCTTTGGCAACGAAAAGGCCGTCTACGACAAAACCTTGAATGTCTACGAATGCTACTCTCATGTTGACGTCTGCTCGATCACTAACTCTGATCAGCAACTAGTTAAAGCTTTTAACAATTTCGGTGAGGGGGAAGTATTCCATCACGCAATCGTGAATTATGATGCAATAGACTTTGGTATTTTCGGGAAAGCCTATGTTTGCTTCAATGTCAAGTTTTACATCGACTGTGGACGCCTTCATGCTTTCTTCCTGTTTCGAACAATCGATAACAAACAATGCCCGTTTCTTGAAAGAAGAATAATCTAGCAGGGGGCGCTTCTGTATGGAGTTTGCGTAGTTGGGATAGAATTCAGTGTAGTTAAAATATGCCTCATTGTAGTCAGTTTTAGCGAAATCCAATTGCATTCTTTCATTGGGCCAATACTCACCATTAAGTGACAGTCTTATACTTTGTACGTCGGCATTGTCAAATAAAGTCGGGTCAGCTGTACTCGAGTTACGTTTGTCGGTTTGAAAGAAAACAATAACAAAACGAGGTCTTTCAACTGAAGTGGATGTCTTGACAGCCCAAACTTCACGTCTTGCTCCTTTAGTAATTGAGGGTAATTCGTGTAACTCCCACTTCCTAAATGGAATAACTATTGGTTGATCTTTTTGAATGGATTTCATAAGATTTAATTTTATGTCGTCATTAGGAAAGATATGTTTAACTTTCAGCTCAACGCTTGTAATGTTAATTTTAGCTGTAGTGGAGAGCGTTCCAGAGACATTCTTTTCAGTAATATATAAGCAATCATTGTCATTTCGTGCCCGAACTAGTCGTATTGTTTGACGCCAATTGACTGCAATTGAATGACTTTATAAATGGAGCATAGGTTCTATATTCAGCCTTTCGAATTGATTCATCAAACATCGGCTTACGGTAGATATCAAACATTGGAGGCATGTCGTTTTGGCGTAGACGTTTTCCATACATGGTTGTCATTTTTCAATTTAAAACCCAGCGATTGCAGGACCAATTTGTTTGCGAACGTGAGCTGTTTCAGCTTTGGCGACTGCTTAGCTAATGAAGTTGGAAGTGCTGCAGATTGTCTTTTATGATTTATTATTAGCCCCATCGCGCTCTAAGCTCCAACACCAACGTACTTAGTTCTCCACGAAAGTTTACAGGCTGACCGTCCTGGTCTAAGGCTATGACAGTGATGTTGGTTATTTCACGTTGTGGTATAACGGGTAAGTAGAGCAAATTATGAGGAATTTCGTCAATGGAATATCCTGGATCTACTTGTACGACGAATTCGTAAATAGTATGAGCAGGTCTGTTTGCATCGAAGGCTCCAGTGGTAATGTTACAATCGAAGCGTATGCTAGATACTTTAATAATTTTGACTGGGAGATCTGAAGAGTGCAATTTGTTAGAGTCGAGTATTTTCGGTGAAAATCCCAATATTCTTCCAAGACTATTGGTCTCCTTGAAGGAAATTTTGTATTTACTGGAAATTTCACATTTCAACGTATTGTGATTGGGTTTTAGTGAAAATATGTCCTCTGGTCTAGTTGAATTGCCAGCACCCAATTTATCTCGGATAAACGCTTCAAGATCGGCAATTTCGTAACATCCTGTGGGAAAATCAAAACTTTGAAGCTTGCCCTTGGTATCGTAGTAGTAAAACTTACAATTTTCAATGTTCGGTATACTGTGATAAGAATGAAAAGATCGTAGAGCTATTTCGTATTCCTTCTTCTGATCGAGCTCAATAGGCGTAGGAGGTTGAAAGGTAAACACGTGATTGGTGTTGTTAACTCTCAGCAACTGCGACATGATGACTAATGAAATACGAATAATGTTTGAATTTAAATAACATTTTTTATTTTTTTAATGTTTGCTTACAAAGGAAACAAGTAGCTTGCGAACTCGGAGGGCCGTCACAATGCGTCGTCCAATCAGGTCGGTTGTAATGGATGGAACAAGGCAATCGTATTTGTAGTTGAAAATTTGCTCGATATTCATTGGGAAGTTTATGCCACATTTCCAGCAATTCCGAAGGTCTTACACACTCTGTTAGATATTCAATGGGAAAGTGCTTTAGTTCTTCGGCAGTGAAACTACTCAATGTTTTTCCATGGTAGATATGTTGTAGTAATAGTTCCGTCATTGTTGTAGAAATTTCAAACACAAATGACAGCAATTGATTTGATCATAGTTTTGATATTGGGTATTGTTGTAAAAAATTCTCGCACTCTTTCCAAAATATTTAACAACTTCTTTCGGAGGCTTCAAGTTACCAAATGAATCGAAATACTCTACATTGTTGTTTATCTTTCGGTAAGCTACCCAATGACTTCCGCTATTCTCAGAGGTGTCCAAATTAACCACTGCGCATTCTTGTTTCCGGAGGCCGGCTTTGGGGAGAGTGTCTCGCATGAAAACTCCTCGAAAATGCGGTATTTTAAGCGATTTTGCGTATTGTGTTATGTCAAAGTTGGTTAATGCGTGATTGGGTAGCTTTATTGGTTTTTTTGCTTTTTCAAATACAATCCGAAGCCGCCTTTTGGATACTTTTTCAGATACAGGCCAGATCCTACACGTTCCATAGCCTTATTATGTCGTACATCTTCTTCCAATTTCTTTTGCGCATGCTTTGCGTCAATGACAGTTTTAGCAATCCCAGCAGCACCACCTGACAAAGCTCCGAGTGCCGAAAGACCTGCAAACAAAGGGATAAGTGGTAGGAAACCTCCGGATTTCGCTACAGGTATCACTCGAGGAACCTCGACTTCTTTTTTCCCACCAAATTCTTTAATAAGTGCTTTGGCCGCTCGTAAGGCAAACGTTGCGGTGTCTTTCAAAGATGTTCCTCTCTTCAATGACTTTCCCACTTTTAGAATAACATCTCGATGCAAGGAACGACGTTTGCGACGACAACCCATTCCCAGCTTTCTTTTCACCTTCATTCCGCCTGTTACAAGTAATGCAGCAGTTTTCTCTCCCAGTGAAGCGTCTTTTGATTTGACACGAGCCCAAGCTTTATCTTCAAGTATTCGATCCGCTTTGTGTCGTTCTTCGAGAGACTTATTCTTCAAGTAAGAAATATCGTGTTGCTTACAAGCAGCGTCCAAGGGGTTGATGCCAGGATCTCCACGATCAAGACGTTTTTCCAATTTTGTACCGGCTGAAAAAAAAACAATCAATTTTTTACATGAGGGGGTGGAGGGGGTAGTACTTACGTCCACAGTACTGATAGCTAGGTAAGTGAAGCTCAATAGGTAGTTTATTGATGAGAGAATTTAAGAGACCTTCTCCTTCAAACAACAACATTAAGACTGATACGCGTAAGTGGTAACACCTATATTTAAAGAGTAGTACTACGAAAAGCGACACACACAATGAAAATAATTCAACAAGAGCAGACTATACCCATTGAAAATCTGGATTTTACCTCAACACCAACTATTGGTAAACATGGTAAATTATTACCAAATTCTTTCCGTGCCATTATATGTGGCCCCAGTGGGTGTGGAAAGACGAATGTCGTGCTGGCGCTCCTTAATACATTCATTTCGCGAAATCCCCCAGTAGCAGGTAGGGATATGGCTACGAAGAAATACGTTGACGACTCAATTGCCACTGCAAAAGTCTTCATTCGAAGAGAATTTAGTGCGAATGCAAGTATACGTGAATTGAAAAAAGAATCTGCAGAAAATATCACAGCCGTTTCGGATTTGAAAAGTAACATTTCAGACATAGTGAACAATATTAAGACATTGGATATAAATTTCCATAACCGCATTCATAGTCTGGAACTGAAGCTGGCCGGTAATACATCATAATATGCACACCAAGGAAAAGATTCAACTCGTAAACGAGCTTCACAAACCTATTCGGAAAAAATTCCCTCGCAGACGCACCATTATCAAGGGCCTTGACGATCTTTGGCAAATGGATCTTGCAGAGATGAGGAATTTTGCATCACAAAATAGGAATCATAAAATGATACTGGTCGTCATTGATTGTTTTTCAAAGTTTATGTGGACACGCCCACTAAAGACGAAGACCGGAGAGGAGATTACTCGGGCATTCTCGGACATTCTCGCTCATACACGACGAACACCGAAAAATCTACAATCCGATCAGGGGAAGGAATTTTACAACAGCAAATTTCAAAATTTAATGAAAAAACATGATATAAATCATTATAGCGTACTTAGCACGATGAAAGCTTCTATGGCTGAGCGTGTTATAAGAACATTAAAATCGAAACTCTACAAATATTTCAGTTTAAATGGCACCTACAAATGGATTGATATTCTGCCTGAAATTACTCAAAACTATAACAATACAACACATTCCACAACAAAATATAAGCCTTCTCAAGTCAACAAATCCAACGAAAAATCTATTTTGAATAACACCTATAGTCATTTAAAGATAGCAGGCCCGCGAAAATTTAAAGTTGGTGACATTGTGCGCATATCCAAGGCAAAACATGTCTTTGAAAAAGGATATACACCCAATTGGACTACAGAACTATTCAAAATCATCAAAGTTAAAATTACCAATCCTGCTACGTATTTACTTGAAGACATGCAAGGTACACCAATCAGCGGCTGCTTCTATGACGAAGAACTACAGAAAACATCGAATCCGGACGTTTACTTGGTGGAAAAAGTTCTTAGACGTAAAGGCAAGAAACTGTTCGTGAAATGGTTAGGCTTAGACAAAAAACATAACAGCTGGATTAATGGAGTTGATGTTTTATGACGTAAAATGCCACATAAATTGGAGTCGTTTCAGATCTTAAACTCAGTTAGCAACATGAGTTATCAAGGTGTCAGTAGTGGTTACGACAGTAGTAGTAGTAGTAGTGATAATAACTATTCTGCAGAGCTGGATAGAATTTTGAAAAACTATGAGTTTGCTGCAAAGTCTGAAAATGTGTACCTGCTTTCAACACAATATACAATTTCTGGTTATGAAGTAAAATGTGGAATTAGTCCGGCAAGATCATTTACGCCTGCTGTTATTCTATCTCAACAGCTAAAGTGCAGCAAAATATCTTTCAGCACTTATGAATGGTATACCTTTATTTCAATGATGACGCAACAGATGAATGCTTTCTTTCATGCCACAGACGACGCCGACAAGTTCCAACCTGATTCGTTTTCATGTGGAGAGTACTGCACCATTACTCCATCAAATTACGATGGGTGTAAGTTGATTTTCGTCAAAAAACATGGAGTTGAATATTATATGGATGAAGAAGAAGTGTCTCAAATTTTAGAATTAAATAATTTGATTTTACAACGTATAGCTATATTGGAAAATTTAAATTTTTGTCAATATTATTATAATGTTTTGGATTTCTGTAAAAATGTCGCCTCTGAAAATTTAAATCCTCAACAAATTTTATATGCATTTTGTTCTATTACACCTAATGATATGTTAAACAATGCTCTTAGAGAATTTGTATACTTTTGTAAACTTACAGTTATCAATGATTTAAATAAATAGTTATATATTATTGGTATATGTGTTTTCTTTAGGAAAAAAATAGCTGAAATATTCGAAGATTGAACCTATTTCCTCTTCAATAGCTAGGCTAGGAAAAATGCTCCAACCAATTCGGCTATTTCAGCTATTCTTTATGTAATACACCAAATGTTTGATATTTTATTTCACTGATAAGAGAGAGAGAGTCTCGATGTGTGACCTTGAACTTACCAAAAAAAATGCATAAATCGAACCATTTCAATCTTTTTTTCCTAGGGATTTTTCTCATGTTAGTGTCTCCTTCATTGCAGGAAAAATGAAAACAAAAAATAAATTGATTTTTTTTATTTTCGATACACATAAAAGCGATTTAAAAACTACAATTATTTTTATTTATAAAAAAATATTAGATAAAATTAAGACGCAAGTGAATCTTTTTTTTACAGCCACACATTCAAATTAATATATATAGATATAAACTTAAAAAAATTTTTTAAATGACTACATTGAAAAAAATTACTTTAATTATAGAAAAAAACAAAATTATCAAAACTCACATTCGGAATCATCGTTTTCATTAATAGTGTCAATAAAGCGGGTCACCCCCATTTCATGTATATCTGAATTTGGTGTAAGAGGTACAGGATGTAAAGCTGAGTAGCATTGATCACCGGTTTTCAATTCGAAAAGTAATTTTAAAAATTCATTTTGACACCATTTTCTAGACGTTTTATACAAAACAGGCAAATAATCATTTGTAACTCTAAAATGCTGATGATTACGTAAAACGTGAAGATTTATATTTAAATTTGAAGATTCTAAAATAGATGTGAATTGATAATAGCATTGTTGACATAAAGTTAAATTTAAATTTTTAATATAATACTGGTGAAGCCAGACACAAAA
Source organism: Galerucella calmariensis (assembly GCA_910591675.1). Taxonomy (NCBI): domain Eukaryota; kingdom Metazoa; phylum Arthropoda; class Insecta; order Coleoptera; family Chrysomelidae; genus Galerucella; species Galerucella calmariensis. Next base: position 6,793 of record CAJUYG010005894.1, read on the forward strand.
GTACTGCTCAGACAAGTTGAAGCATGACCAACTGGGGCTTACCAGTAGTGTATTTCGCATTTTGGGGTTCACATATCTCATTCCACAAGCGTGTTCCCAGTCACAATACTCATCGCCCTTGTACGTATTTTTTGCGATCTGACTCAATGCAGTCCACCGGTACTCTGCATAATTTTTGATAATTTTCAACAATAAATTTTGAGGTATATGTATATCTATTATAAATTGTAAAATTGATGTAGTGTTTTCGCAGATAGTCTTGATACAAATATCTTGGAGTGTACTGGTCATGTTATACCTAAAAAAAATTATTCTCGGTTACTATAGTGCCCCCAAGGTAGAGTATCAAAAGTCCCCGGAATTAATTGCCGCTTATCGTCATGTGGACTTAGACCAGTTTTTGTTTGTTCGATGCTAAATACTTGATGTAAATATTGTTACGCGAGCTGCTGCATTAATGTGCTCAATTAGTGCCCCCAGTGAAATTCCCATATGAGACGACTATGGCTCCTCCGCCGTATTTTCAAGAATGATCTAGATCACGTAACATCTAGAAAAACCCGGCGCATCCACCAAAACTTCGAGTTCGAGATGTTACTAGAAAAACATACGTGAGAATATAAATAGGCGACGAGCATCGCAGCGGAGTCAGTTAGTCAGTTAGTGTTGATACTGAAAGAAAGCAATCGCGCCTCGATAAAGTGACTCTCATATAAATTAGTTAGTGTGTGTTTAGTGTGATATATAAATTATTAAATAAGGACTGTATTTGAATATAAATCTGTAAATATAAATTAATTGTAAATATAAATTAGAATAAACGTTACAATATGATCGAATACAACGCTGGCTTATTGTTTGTTCTTTAAAATTAGTTAAACATTTCACATAATCCTCAATACCTATTCTATTTTTCACTACATTATACTTTACCCCCTTCAATTTTTTAACCACTCCTAGCGTTTTTATTTTAAACTTGATTCGGTCTTTATCGAGTTTCTTTTGTTCTAAATACTGTCGTCTCTTTGCCCTTTCCTCCCCATCTACGTCCAATTTATAAGTGTACATTTTCGATCTTAGTCCTACAAAGTGGGTCATAACTTTACCTTTTGATTCATCTTTCATAACACCTAAAACTTTTTTATTCACCTGTGGAATATTATATTGATTATCACTTGGATAATCTGAAGTGTCAAATTTTTGTATATCTGCCTTAATAACTTCTTCATAAGCATCATCACATGATAGCTCATAAATAAAGCTATCGGTATCCATATACATAAGTTTGCATTTTTCAACACCCAATTTAGGAATCATATGCCCATAATGAAAATCATACATGCATATTTTGGAAATATCTAATATTGCCATTCCTACATACAAAGGTTTATTGAATATTATGTTAGTTTTATTGAGTTCAATTGCCGACAAGTTTTCATTAAAAATTTTTCTGCTATGGAACCGATAGCTTGCAATCAAATTTTTCGCCCCATGCCGACCTTGCCATTTAGTCACCAATTTCACTACTCTATGTTTTCTAATATTTTCCATCGTCTTACCGAACACCGCGTTATTCATCAATTTATACAGGTTCTTTTCGAAAGTGCTTTTAGCTGTCGTTCTTAGTCGAGTATTTAACTCAATATAGGACTTTAGCCAGGTAGACTGTTTAAATTTCAAAACTTTATACACTTTAGTGAGCTGTAATCCGTTGGCGAGCATCTGTTTTAAATTTCGATAATGAACGGTATACTCTTTTTTATCGTAAAGTGTAGTCATTAATTTCGGTAATCTTGAACCTAGAGGAACACGGTGTTCAGCACCAAATGGAAAATCTTTGTGCGTATCGTGCAGGTTTTGCGGATATGTCAAGTCAACTTTGAGAATATACCCTTCGAGGGAATCGTCCGGAATCGACTGAATAAAATCAGCATCAAATTGATCGACGTCTTCGATCCATTTAAACCATCCGTAGGGCAGAGGTTCACACATTGCCCAACCGTACAAATTGTTCACATCCAGGAACAACAAGTATTTGGAAGGCTTACTAGGGTCATATTCCAGCATGTACTTGTTGTTTGCTTCAGCAAATCTGCTGCTGCAAACTGAAATTCCGCCACGAATAGCTTTTTCAATAAACAAAACCATGTCTACGTCACGCAATAGTTCCAATTTACACCTGGTCGACTTTAACATCGCGTCCCAAGTGTACCCAGGCATGGTATAGTACCACGCTGGGTCCAAGCCATAAGTTGTGTGACACTTTTTCCGAAATTGTTCGAAAACATCTGCCAAAAGTAAAACGTCTGTTTTCATGTACATGTCTGAATATTCGCCCAAGTTTTGAATTTGAAACTTATCCCACACACTTTGGGCATGAGCATATTTGTTGGAGCTAAGTGGTTTATAATTTAATTTATTGTAAAAGCATTCAATAGGCGGTAATGAAGTTTCATTGAATTTTTCCCAGCTATCGATGAGGTCATAGCAAAATATTCCTTTTTTAATCAATAATTTAAATTTTTCATTATCCAAATGGGAAAATTCATTTTTGGATATGATGAAATCGTTGGGGTCCATGATGGATGTTAGTTCATCCAAGGAAGCCCCCAAAAATCTCAATGAATCAATAAATCTAAATTTTAAATTAGTTTTTGAGTCGAATAAAGTGAATGAAATGTATTTTTCTAGGTTTATTGGAAGAACACTCATAGTGCCTTTTTTACATAAACTAGAAATCATGAAATGGCTGTCGTAGGCGATCAGGTTATGAAAAATGATTGGTGTTACGAACAACTTGCGGTAATTAAGATTGCACGATTGATGTGCGAATCCACGAAACTGACCGGTAAAGTGGTTGTGATCGCGTACAATTATTTCGACGTCTTTAAATTGTTTTCCGCAAATATGGCAATCAGATGCATCAACGGTACTTGACGGATGTACCATTGGCACTATGGTTTTTATTTTTGATTGGATAATTTCGGCTACTAACGACATTTCATTTGAAAACCAATCCATGCAGTCAGAACCTCGATAGCTTTTGTAAAACGATAAATTGTCATCATAGTTACACTTTACATAATAACCTGCACTATATGCTTCATGTTTTTGATATCTTTTAGTTGCAGTCGAAACATTTGGATCATTAAATTTTGTTAACATGCTTTCGAAGTCGGCATAGATTACAAACGGAGTAGTTTGCTGGTAAGTAAAATTTCTAAATTCGACATGTTCATATTTGGGAAAAGACATTTTATATTCATTAAGTTCATAACACAACTTTTCGTGCTCCTTAAGTTTATTTTCATCACTAAAATAGTTCATACATCTATCACAGAAGTTTTTTTTTTTTTTTGTGTTTTTACTGAGTTGCGAACTTACGAGTCGAGACATGTTTTTAATTAAGCAATAATGATACTTGACTTCAAAATTATTGTCATCATCATCATCTTCTGGAGGAACATCAAAGTCATTTAATTTTGGAAAATACTTGTCTTGAATCAATAATAAATTAAAATGGTGTTCTAATTTAGTTTGAGTTAATCTTGCCGGTACCACGGTATAAAATTCTTTTTCGTTTAATTCTAAAGCATACACGTTAACGGAAATATTGTTTAATTTTTCGAATTTGGAAATTTTACATAACGGCATGGGAGCATCTAAATCCTCTGCATTTAATACCGTGCTATAAAATGGATATGAAGAAGTTATATTGATGTGTGTATTTTTCGGATAAAGGCCTGCTACAATCGACCAATAGAAACAGGCTTGATCTGTATTTTTGATGTTTATGCATGCATTTTTATTAAGTATTTGTTTTGGTAATGGAATGAAAGATGAACCGTTACCTATCTCAAACTTATTAATATTTACTTCTAAAGAGACAACTTTATTTAGGGCATAACAAGAATCCCTTTCTTGGAACTCAGATAGTTTTTGAAAAATTTTATCTTTTACGTTATCAAAAAACCAACGCTCTAAATCGGTAGATACATCAAGTATTGCATTTTTCGTATTGAAATATTTTAAGTCTAAAATTTCATCGTCCTCAGTTTTGTTTTCATTTTTTTTTATAAATTCTCCGCAAAAACAAGTATTAACTTTCATCATATGAAACGATCTAAATTGTTTAGAAATTTCCATTTTAAATATTATTAAAGCATCTTCCAAAAATGGACCCAAGTCTTTATGAGCTAAATTTATTATTAACCCTGTTTTGATTCTACTTTTAAAGCTCGAAGCTACATTTTCCCACTTAACCCTGTTTTGCAATTTTCTATTGTTGAGCCCTAAACCAATGTGTCTTTTTTCAATTAAATTTTTAAAATGTTTAAAATGACCAATGTTTGTTTGAAGTTTTCTCAAAGTACCTATAGTTGTATCTTTAGTCCTCGAACGAATAGCTTTATTGCAAATTCGAATATGTTTTTTAAGCCGTTTTAGCCAGATTTCTTTATCTTTTTCAGTAAATTTATCGAATATAATTTTTTTCAATTTTCTTATAACCAACAAAAAATCTTTTGACTTTTTAGCAATTTCTTCAACACTTTCAGAATGCATGGCCATAAAAAATAAGAATCACTTACCCGTATTCTAAGCCTTATTCTCAACAATTGCGAAAGAATTAGCAGGCGATGGTTTTCCTACGTCGACCGTTCCTTTAAATATTATTGAGTACTTTCCGGAAGAAAAATATTTAATGCTCTCCCTGTATTGGTCTGTGACACGGGCTGGAAGGAATGTAACAGCTTCTTCTAAATCTAGTAGGACGCAGTCTCCAAATCTGCTTTTAACTATTTTAGCGGCATATATTTTCTGCGGCTCATCAAGTGGCAAAGCGCTCAATTTTATTTTTGGTTTTCGCTCTGCAATATTACAATTTTCGTTTATTTTTTTTAGATCCATCTACAGAAGTAAAAGAAAAACATGTTACCATTTTAAAATTATTCAAATTAAATAATGATAACAAAAAAAATTACTCAACTAGCGCAAAAATGTTTTATAAAAAAAAATTTTCTATTGAAAAATAAAAATTGAGATATTTTTGAGATACAAGAAATTATTAATGCATCAATGTGGAAAAAATGAAAAAAGATGAAATTCAAAAATAAACTTACTTTTTAATAGTTCATCTACCATTTTAAAAATTATTCAAATTAATTTATGATAACAAAAAAATTACTCAACTAGCGCAAAAATATTTTATAAAAAAAAATTTCTATTGAAAAATAAAAATTGAGATATTTTTCAGATACAAAAAAATTATTAATGCATCAATGTGAAAAAAATAAAAAAAGATGAAATTCAAAAATATTCAAAAATAAACTTACTTTTTAATATTTTAAGGTACCACACTCACACAAACTATTAATAATTGACGTCTATTAACTGCGACTGGCTTTTGAAAAGTGAGCTCTCTGGACTTCGCTAATTAATAAATAACGCGCCTGAATGAACAAACAAAAAAATATGATTGGTTCCCCTCCGACAGATTCTTAGAGTGATAATGCAAGAAAATATGCTTTTCCAAACTAACCGCACGGTAAGAGATTTCCTGCATTTACAGGTTTTGTGTTTTGAATATCGAGAATTAGCAAAAACGTATTTCCTGTTTGCTAATCGGCACATGCTGCTACACAGTATTATCCATTTTTCGATATTCAGCATAGACGTGTTGACACATACATATTACAAAATAATATTTAATTGCAATCAATTTCCTGATATGAACCTGAGCCACATGACCTGGTACTTAGGTCGATCAACTTATAAATTAATTTATGCCATTTTAAGTTTTTAATTTCTTAAAACAATATGATATAAAATTGTTATAAGTATTATTAGAAAAACATCCTGTATATTCATCAACTTTTATATTACATGAAGATTGGAATTTTCGTTTTACAATTTTTAAAATAAAATATTGGAAAGCAAGTTATTGCATGCCGCAGACTACATTTACGTTCGAGGACAAGAAAAAGCCGAGTTTCTGCAAAGGAAATGTCACATTTTCGGTATTTTTCCACATATTGATGTTTGCAAATTTGATGGTACACCCTATGAAACTGTTTGACGTGTATCATTCAACGTGTCACGTGACGTTTCGACGTGTGTCATTTGACCTGACGTTCCATTCAAATCGGATGAAGCTAGGTGCTAGTGCCTTTATGGTAGCGTTGCACGCCACTGGAGTATATTCATGTACCGAAAGAAATGTACAACGCCT
>CAJUYG010005895.1:0-13021 GCA_910591675.1 Galerucella calmariensis
CCCTATACCTATCTAGTTCAGTTTCCAGGATAAATCGATTTTACATACATCTTTTTTTGATTTTTTATATATATATATATATATATATATATATATATATATATATATATATATATATATATATATATAAACATTATCTTGAATATCGGTCCTATTTATCAATGTCATGTGATCTGTGTGGATAAACCAACTATTCACTAGTGAATAATAAAGCACACGTAAAATGTAAACATTATTAAATCGTCGTGGACAAAAAGATTTCAATAATCAAATAAAACAAAGTCATGAAATAAAACGATTTAACCTCCACACACTTAAATATGTTAAAACATTCCACAAATAACGAGCTATAATGAATTTAAATTTCATCAGAATTGCTACACCTATACATTACGTGTACTAACCAGATTTGCATATTGGAAATACTATTAGGTATATAGTAAGGAAAAGAACATCAGGTAACGATGTTGACAAATTTTGAAGTTAGAAAAAACAAGTTTTGGTTTTAAGCATTCAATCGATTTCTTGACTTAATTTAAAAACGACCTTTATAGACAAGAATTTAAATTTTTACTAGTAAAAATACATTAAGACTGTTCAAATTTTGAACTTTCTAAATTCTATATACCTACTTATTTTAAAATTAGTCATTCACGAACCAAAAAAAAAATGTGTGAAATCACACATTATACATACGTTGAAAAGCGTGCGTAAATGAACAACACTTTTTATATAGGACTTTCAAACACCCAAAAGCGTGCATAAATGACCAATGCTTTTTAAATGGGGTTTTCATTTTAACACTCTTTTTTAGCTACGTAATTAGTATCTAGTTGCCTTGAATTTAGTCGTTTGTTGTATAAACTTTTGTGCTGACAGTAAATTTGACAGAAATGTCAGACATAGTGAAAAATATTTTCTATTATATTTAAAATTTTACTTACACTTATTTTAAATGGAAGAATGCATTTCTTCGGATTGCTGACCACCTGAAATTAGAATTCGTTGTGTATATATTTGTATATAGAAAATTTATTTTAATGTTTTTTAACTCCTTCAGAACACATTTTTTTATTTTTTCTTCATGTGGTCGTAGATAAAGTTTTGTATGACACTTGTGCGTGAAGTATTTTTGCGCACTCCTTGCGAAAAAAGCACTCGCTACGTTCGTGTCTTGCCCTTGCATTTTCGCAACTCGTACGCAAAAGTACGAGGGGTAAACCGCAAGTGGAAGTAGGTGTACACCGCAGTGGAAGTATGTGGAAGTATATGGAAGCATACTCTAGCATAAATGTAAGAAACTGAGAAAAAAATGTTGATATCAAAGCCGAAAGCTATATATAGTATATATAACAGCTCTACAACAGGCCATGAACGCCCAAGGCTTGAGTAGCTATTCTCTTTTATGTTTTGCCACCTTTTCCCATCTGCGTATGTTCAACAGCTCTAGGTCCTTTTCTACTACTTCTATTCACTTCTTTTCTGGTTTTCCCCTCTTTCTTTTACATCCAGTTCCTCTTCTAAGTACTTTTTTTGTTGCTCTGCTATTTGCAAGTCTCTCTATGTGCCCTAAGTAACTTATACGTTGCGACCTTTACTACCGCCGATATCGGAGAGCTTTCATATAATTCCATGAGCTCCTCATTTGTGCTTCTGATCCAGATATCTTCTACTTTTCTTGCCCCATATATTCTTCTGAGTATTTTTCTCTCTTTTATATCTAATAATTTCTCTTCTTTTATTCATGATCCACAGCTCTGCTCCATATAAGACTGTCGGTCTTATGATCGTTTGATAAATTCTTTTTTCGTTTTTCTGATACCGTTTTCGATTTAAATGTCTTTAATAGTGCTCCTGCGCTCCTGTTTCATTTCGTTATTCTTGTATTAATTTCTGTGAGAGCGGCAGTGGTAAATATTTTCAAAGACATTAAACGAAAATATAAGAAGCATGCTATTTGTAATTACTAGAAAAATCAATTGGAAAAGTTAAGAATAGTTGTTATTTTATGTTAAAGTACTTAAACCAGAATTCAATTTTTTTGTTTGGTATTGTTCGAGATATTACCTTATTTCTTAGGTGAAATCTAAGTTTATTTTTTTGTGTTTACTATTGATATAGTTTAGAAAATTTGTTATTTTATTAATTTTGTATCAACTTTTTTTTTGTTTTTGTTTTTTTTTCAGTTAATTTATACTAAGTATTCTATCAATTGAAATATCAATTTTCTATCAATAAAATCTATTAAAATTAATAACTATTCCCTATCATCAAATATTAAAATGTAAGAACTGGATATCAGATTAAAGTATGTGGAAGTTTTTTCAAATGTGGAAATAAGTGTACAAGATTTTTGCCGGCGGTTTACCCCTCGCCAAAGTATAACTTCACGCGCTTGTATCGTAAATAACTATTTTATTAATTTCTATTATACGTACAGAATCTACAACATTTTTACCTTCAAATTTCGGTCACATTTATTGGGACACCTTAAATGCAACATGGTCCTGTAAGTAGGCCACCGGTTAAATCTAGACTGCTTTTTAATACCTTCTTTTTCATTTTTTTTTTACGTTGCGAAGCGTAGAATCATGTTGCAGTCACAGTACCTGTTCCCATTAGCTAGTCGGCTTTCGGTTCTACCTTAACTGTTCACATCCTCATTGTATTTACATAACAATGCCACTTCGTCATTTAGTCATAAAATTATTCCGTTAAGCAACGTTGTCGATATAATTTCTAGTTTCTTAAGATGTAAGCGTCATACTACAGCTTATTATTATTGTATTATAAGTTCGATCTTCGATATAGAAACTTCCCGATTTCAAAACAATTTTCCTAAAATGTATTTAAAAGAACACAAGCTAATTGATAAAAACGAATTAATATTATAACCATTCGTTTAGAAAGTATTTTTACCATTTTTATGCCTGTCGCAACTTGTAGACGAAAGGTCTGATTCGAATAATTTGAAAGGGAACTTACAGGTACTATCAAACTATTCAGTTGGATAATAGTTATTTATGATACAAGTGCGCAAAAGTACTTCACGCACAAGTGTTATACAAAAGTTTATCTACGAGCTAATGAAGGAAAAATAAAAAAAAATGTGCTCCGAAGGGTTTAAAAAACATAAAAATGAATTTTCCATAAACAAGTGTATATATACACAACGAATTCTAATTATTTAAATTCACATTTATAGTAAAATGAGGACAATTATTTAAATTACTAATTATAACATTGGGTAATTTGTCTTTTTTCAAAGTAACAAATATTTTTCGCTATGTCTGACACTTCTGTCAAATTTACTGTCAGCACAAAAGTTTATACAACAAACGACTAAATTCAAAGCAACTAGATAATCACATAGCTAAAAAAGAGTGTTGAAATGAAAACCCCATTTAAAAAGCATTGGTCATTTACGCACGCTTTTGGGTGTTATAATGAAAGTCCCATATAAAAAGCATTGTTCATTTACGCACGCTTTTCAACGTATGTATAATGTATGATTTCACAAATTTTTTTTGGTTCGTAAATGCCTAATTTTAAAGGTGATCGTAGATAAATATTATTATGATATAACAATATCATCATTTTTCGATTCTAATCGTGTTTTTATTGACTAATTATAACAAAAAATTGTTATTGTAACTCAACTGTAAGTTAGACATAGCCCCGCATACTCTTATATGGGTGATGAGTATAATCTAATGTGTATAATCTGGAATAGTATGGAAAACTTTTTTATTATTAATTAAAAAAAAAGTTATTATTCATAAAAAGTTCTGCATTATCTAAAACCTAGAATACAGTCATCAAATATAAAATTTTTTAGTCGTATACGAGGTTTGTCAAAAAATATTAGTTTCACTCAAGAGTAAAGTGTACCTTTGAATTTGACAATATCGAAAAATGTTACTAAAAAAAGTTGGATATGACGAAGCATTGGTATGAGTAAAAATTAAATTTTTTCGTTTCTAACATTAATATGATGTTAATTTTATAACTTAGTGTTTGAATGTATTTTATTATTTGCAAAATAAATGAATAAGAGAATAAGCACTTATTCCGCGTTTTAAAAGCAGAATTATTAAAAAACATGGAAAACCTAAAAGATTATCATGTGTCGTAATCACAAGAGATAAATGTTCATTCAAAATAGGCATTGACATTGGCTACATAGCCATATTAATTTTGTTTGGGTTTAAACTAATTTTGACGGATAAATTAAATAAATACCAAAATTATTGAAATTATTTTTTTAAATTTAATTAATCAAATAACAACAATGGATTCTTATAGCAAGTGTTCGAAATATGCTCCGTCTACTTCCTGACAGTAATACATCCTATTAGTAAACTCTTGTCGTACTCGTTCGAATGTGTAAGCTGCATTCTTCAATAATTCTTTCTTTCAAAACGCCAATGCTATCTGGTTCCGTAGTATAAACCTTGGATTTCAAGAACCCCCATAGAAAAAATTTAATGGTGTCAGATCTGGTGACCGCGGTGGCCATTCTATAGGACCTCGCCGTCCGATCCATCTACCTCGATATTCTTCATCCAGGTATAACGTCTTACTACACCATAATAATGTGCAGGAGCACCATCTTGTTGAAATGTTATTTCCAGATGGCCGGATTCATCTGGATTATCTTCCGGAATTTCAAGAATTAACGGCTAAATTGCCTTTTGTAACTTCTCCAGATACACTTCACCGCTTAAATTTGAATTTAGGAAAACAGGACCGACTATGTGGTTTTCCAAAATACCTGCCCAAATATTGACTTTTTCTGGAAATAGGATATGTTGTTCACGAAAGGTGTGAGGATTTGTGTCACACCAATACCTTACATTTTGTGTATTCATATTTCCATTGAGGCAAAAAATACTTTTGTCACTAAAACAAATTGTTTTTGTGTAATGTGGGTTTTGACTAATTTTATTTGACATACATTATACATTCACAGAATTCGAGTCTTCTGTCGGGGTCGTCATCTGAAAGGTGGTGCACCATTTTCAACTTGTATGGATGAAATTTATTTTTAGCCAACACTCTCTGTACTGTACTTTCACTTACTTCACAGATAGACGCAACTTTAGTTGAAGAGGAAGTAGGGTTTACTACCATTTCAGCAACTATATCAATTTTTTTATCATCACTAAATGTTGGTCGACCAGATCGTTTGGCATCTTGAACACTACGAAATTGTATAATGTGTTGCCGACATTTAGGGGCATTACTCTTTCAATCTAAAATGTATTTCACGAATGCTAAAATCCTTCGTTTTTCAACTGACTATAAGTAGACCAAATAAAGTAGTACGTAGATAAAAATTTGATGGCAATTTGATTAAAAAAAGAAAGAAATTCAAGTTTTCTAATCAAAACGCACGTGTATGTAATGAGACCTTAATACGTGCATGTTATGCTATTTTTGACGTTTACGGACATGGGCGTAGAAAAAAAGTTTATAAATCCCTCATTCCACAGTAACAGACAAACACATACACTGTGTCCCTAAAACGGATAATAAAGAAAGTACTACGTAGGATAGATACAGATACATCTTGGTGGCTTTATTTAGGAAACAGCCTCAATAAACAAAATAAAATATTAGAAATACACATCAGTAAAACCACGTTCATGATAACTGGTATCAATCACATATTGTGGCAACACTGGAGATAAGTTTCGTAATTTCTTCGTTTAACTCGGTATGTTCTCGATATGGAAGTAAGATTAGATACAAAAATGAAACGAAAACAAGAATGCAAGCGAACGTATTCAAAATGAGTGAATCTGAATTGTGATTGTGAAACCGAGAAGTTGGTCAGTATTACATATCTTCCGTTTCGGACAGAGACGTGTGCTTGATAAACTTTACTAATAATATAAGAGGAAAAAGAACAAGAATTATAACTGAATATAGCGATAGCACGTTCAAAAACAGTGGAATAATAATTTGAATTTAGTTTATATCAATGTGAAAGGATGTGATCAAAATTCATCTACGCCACGTCAAAACAATATCCCCACCTGACAACAGCTTCAGCTGCAGACGTTTTGCGTTCGTTTTTGAGGATGAAATACATCAACAGTAAAAAGAATAGATTTTTAAACACAAGATTTTATTTAACTGCAGCTTGTCGCTTCACAGGGTGTATAGAATCTACGGTACATAAATATAGTTTCATTCACCAGGTAGAATAAATTGTCAAATTTATTTCTAAAAAAATTCAAAATGCTTGTGATAATTGAGTTTCCTACAATGTGCTAAAAAATAAGAGTTTTCTAAATCAAAAATAAGCAAAATTCAAAGTGTGAATATTGTCCATGAGTTACAGTATCATACAAAAAAACCTAAACCTAAATATTCTTAAAGATAACATTTAAAGATTCAGTCAGACTAGTAATAATAAAATTAATTTTGGGGGAAATAGAGAAAATAAGCATTATAACCTACAGGTAGATATTTCATACACCAACTTTCTACAGAATATATAATGTACCAAAGTGGTTAAGCACTTGAAGAAAATATCTCAATCCCTCTAAGGCAGTATAATTCAACATCAGATTTTACATTACTACTTACTTATAGATACAAAGATTACAACTATTGCATAGTATAAACTAATTTAATATATATGATTTATAATGCATGACTTACCTCTAGTGCCAACAAATTGCTTTAATCTGAAACAAAAATATATTACGGTAAAGATTTATTATTACACAGTAAAAATTGTTAAATATTGGTTTTACAGTAAACAGTTTCAAAGCACACATTCACATGCATACAGTGTTAATAATGTATACCTGTCAATTGATACACATACAATATTCTACTACTTGAATATCTAAAAAATAGGCTTGCCTCAAACAAATGCAATGAAATTTAGGTCATCATCATTATTCAAGTGCTTTTTAGGTGCACAAATGATAAATAAGGTGCAGTCACAATTTTCCAGAAATTAACAAAAAATCAAGGGTTTGCAAAATTTTCAGTCTGATTTGCCTTTGATCAAATTATAACTTTTGTTACACTGAAAAACGTTGAAATTAAGTGCTTATTAAGTGCAACAAGAAACTTTGTTGTTAAAGAGAGCATGTAAGATGATGTGGTTTCAATTTTTAGAAACTGCAAAACCTAAATTACTGCAATTTCAGTGAGAAACACACTGAATATATTGGCATGCAGAAAACAATAATAATTAAGTAGTGATAATTTTGTTCTCTTCAATGCTGGGCATGCTAACTTTGAAGTAAGTATCTAGTGGAAAGCTCTTGAAATAGGCTCTGAAAATTTTTGACGAAACATTCATTTGGATAGCATTTGCAAGTAGGGTCTGCGATTAATCATATCATTTTAACAATTAAACTTGATAATTAATTGATATTTTATACAAGTAACAAAATTGATGCTGTAAGCTTCAATTTTTTTTCTTCAATGCTGGATCTACCAACTTTAAAGTACCTTGTAGTAATGATCTTAAAAAATTATTCCTAAAATCAACAAACAAAATGCAATTCCAGTGCATATTGAGTGCAAAAGATTTTACGAAAGCAAAAAATCCAAATTCATAAACAAATAATTATGGGAAATATGGGAAGTATTTCAAACTAATAATCAAATGATATTCCAGAATCTTTAATTTCACAAAAAACTTCATTCAACTCAGTTTCATATACTTAAACTATATCAATTTTATAATTACCAAGAAAAATCAATAACTCAGACATGTATTGCATGTATTTTTGTTTCATTAGGCAATGTGAATATTGTAAACAGCTACTATAAACAAATCTGCAATTGTCTTATCAGTTACAGCTCATGTTTGTTTGTTTATTAGCTTATGTATAACTTCATTATTTTTTGTCACTGTAATCATGAAACAATAATAAACAAGATTCTTTACAAATAGAGTGTATAAAAAGATAGGATAGGATATAATATTCTAAAATATTTGATGTTTCAGTAATCAAAATACCTCTCCTACCTCAAATACTCTCAAACATGGCAAGTTTCTCTACTGAAAGCCTACAGGAAAGAAATTAAAATGTATTTGAAGGCACTCGCAAACAGAAAAATTGACATGAAAGTCAGGTAGCTCTGGAGTACCAGCTGCTTAAAAAACTAAATACCTATCAACAAAGCATGATAGGATGTTAGTATATTTTGTCTCAATTATTTGTTATATTGAAGTAGATAACATGGTGAAGTAACCAGAATAAAAAAAATAAACAGCATTTAATCTCAAAAATATAAAGTATATAGAGTTTATACCTTTTTGCTAATGTGGTGAATTTAAACTTCAAAACTCAACTTCAACAAATTTTATAGCTGTTGGACAATTAACTTCTTGAAGAGGGAAAATACTAGTTTATCACAACAACAGTTTAAATTGACTAAATACTATTTATCATCTAGTACTGGATTATAAATTCAATGTCATTTAACATTGCTTTTCATATTTCACAATAGTTTTTTTGTTGGTTCAATCGTAATGAAAACTGCCTGTTCATTGTGCAAACATAATTTATGTTCCAAGGTAATACACCTCCTAATAAGTCCAATAAAAAAATCAACATTAGCTTCCTTTACTTAAAAAAAAAGTGGATTGGTAAAAAACTCAATTATTTCGAGACATTTTTTATAAATTCAAACAATAGTTGCAATTTTTTTTGTAATAATTGATACACAAAAAAATGCTATGAAAGGAGTGTTCAGAAATTTGTAGAAAAAGTGATTGGGGAGTTATAAGCAGCCAGTATGATCTAAGAGATTACTAATCCAAAAACTAGGCCAGAAGAAAGAGCTTACATAGCATTAAGGAGGAAACAGCTGATAATTACTGAGCCAATAAATATTCACAAACCTGTAAAAGGTCACAAAATTAAATTGTACAAACATCATCTATAGAATTTGTTGTAGCATACTTTACAAAAACAAGGAATTATTTAAATAGAAATTACAACAAACTTGAGGATGGTACAACCAAGAGCATGTACTGGAAAGTTTAGATTTCTGCTACTACAATGTTTTTATAGTATATATAGAATTTTTCTAAATCTAGCATGCAAAAAGTATGAATGAAAGCATTTTCTGGTATTTTCATAATGTGAGGATTAATCAGCTGGATGTTGTTTTCTTCAAGGCAGAAAAAGGATTTATATAATTCCAATAAGTCTCTTATTTATAGGTTCTATTCCAGTTTTGACATAAAGAATCTATTTGGTGGGTTATGCATTGGATTGACAGGTGTCATTTTTGTTATTTTCTAGAGGCTGGTTGTTTATTATAGGTCTGTTCCAACTGCAATCAAAAACAATCCGAGAATAGTAGACCATTGCAGTCAGTGATATGAATTTTGCAATAGTAAATTTGTCGTTTGCTAAGATCAGTTATTCCCTGATCGTTTCTGACTGCAGTTGAAACAGACCTATTGTTTTTGCTGGGTTTTTACAATTATAGAGAATTCTGGGACCATACACTATTAAGGGTCTACAAATCATTTGATAAATATTAGCAGCAGTTTTAGTCTTAATTCCCTCATTTCTGTATGTTAGTATTGTGCTGCAGTTCTTTTTTTTATAGATGATAAGTAGTGGTTGATTTGTTGTTTATTTCTACTCCCAGGAGCCTGACATATTGGGAAGTAAACCCTACTACTACTATTCAATAGGATTATTGTTGGAGAATTATCACAGATTCTGTGATTAAAAATTATTTGTTTTGTTTTGGCAGGATACAAATTTTATATAATTTCAGAGTGATTTGTAAATGCATGCCATCCAATCTAATACACTATTCTACACAAGAACTAGTGCCTTAATGGCTGTTTGACTATCTGACATTACGATAATCCTTTGGCTTATATCATTCAATATTGAATTGTGCACACTTTCCTATGGAGTGAATTTCATTCACTCCTAACACAATCTACCATTAAATGGAATTATTTCCTTTCCTTCTTCTGTATAGAATTTCAATACAAAGTTATACTTTATCATTATACCATTCTGTGTATCATACCTACTTACTATTATAATTCAAAAGAAATAAATTGTTTCAAAGTGTACCATTGATGGAGAACTGTCAACTGTTGCTGTTAAATCAAGTGGAATTGTTATGGAGTTGAATAGTAGAAAATTCAATATCTCCCAAACAAAAATAAAAAAAGAAATTGCACACCTACATATTTAAAGTAAACTTGAAATAACACCATTATAAATATGTCAAATTTTTTACTCCAAGTAGGTAAAATACTTATCAAAGTTTTTTCAATAGAATGTTCTTGATGTGTTGATCAAAATCTACAGGTAGGTTTTTATTTTTGATTTGTTTATAAATATCAAAGTAAATGTCTTTTAATAGAATTGGGTAGATCTAGAAGTTTTGTGAAACAATCAGGTCCCCTTATAAATTATCCTTATAGTTGAAAAGATAAAACTTTTCAAATTAACAATGTAGTGACGCATCCAATGACGTCATCAGATACGTAAATCTACTAAAAAAATAATGATTGTAAACCATTTACAAACCTTTTAAATAATATGAGATTTATAAGAGGTGTTAATTTTTAACGTAAATAATTTTTCTTATTCATTTCATTTAATAGCTTTTAATGAATTCTATAAACCAATACAGAGTAAGCAACGGTATCGACGAACTGACATTTCTTTAAACCGAGGTGGGACGGTGTATGAGTAATTATGATCCGCCGTTGGTTTGGTATTTCCGTTCTCCAAGTTTATGACGCGACAATACGATTGTTATCGCGACATTGCAGTTTAAACATACGTCATTAGACACAAATTAATCAGCTAAAGAATAGGAGAATAAACGATATAAATACACAAAAGATCATACAACCTTTGAACAATCCAAAATATAATGCGCACAAAGAGAAATTTCAGAACAGACACACGTTCACGTTGTGAAATATCTTTACTCACCTTGAGCAACCAATAAATTTTAAAAATTTGTCCTTGGGACACTTTATATTCATCAGCTGTTTGCGTACAGAATATTGCACACTTTACACAGTATCCAAAACTTTTTCTCACTGTTTTTCACTTTTTGAATCTCTCAAAATCAGACGAAGTAGGTTACTCAAGCGCCATTGACAGATCAAGCCACTTCACTTGTTATCCAACTTTTAAATAGTTTCCAAACGAACAAATAAACAATAACTTAGCCATTAACCAACGAACTACGAACACTTACCACATGTACAAATAAAAATCAACAAAATTAAGTTTTCTCCTTTCTCCCGAATATCGCGTTTTCACCTTCTTACTACGTGATTCAGAATGAGACTGATATCCAATCGAAAATGCTCGATTCAACAATCGCTCGTCGTTTCGAGCATGCTCAATAGTGGTGAAGTAAGAGAAAAGCGAATTAAGTGGTGTGCAGTGTGCAAGACAGAAAGAGATAAACTATGAAAATCGGACCGTAATCATCATGGCGGACATACTTGGAAAGTTGCCTCGTAACTGTTGTGTTGTAGATTTTACGTGGACGTGCCTACTTGTCCGATAGAAGGTTGGATTATTTAAAACCGCACGTGTTCATTACAATTCAAAGGTCTTGGGACTCTTGGGTCTAGAGCATACTTCCAGATTAGATAAAAAAAATATACGAGGATGTATTGGGAGATGATTATCTTTGATTTTAACTTGTGAAATGATCACAAAAATATATTTTATAGGTATTTGGTATATCTTCCACGTAATTTTTCAATACCTACAACAAAAATTTTGATAACTTCCAAAAAGGAATATTGGAATGGAATGGAATATTATATAACTTTATAAAAAAATGAAATTATAGGTGTATACGTGAAAGATATTGCAAATTTATTATTATGATTATTTCACAAACTCCCACCACCCCAATTACATGACCGTAACTTTTTCATCTTTACTGGAAGTATGCTAGACCAAATGGCCCTACTACAACCGAAAAATTATTACAATACATAGAGCAGCTTGAAATATTGTTTTAAAATGTCTAATTTTCAATTTTCGATATAAGAAGATTCAAAAACACTAAATATGTAGTGCTAAAAATCAGGGAATTATCAGATAAAGGGGAAGGAAAATGAATTTTTTGATATTTTTTTGAGAAGGGGAAGGAAAATGATTGAGATTTATAGAGAAGGGCGAGGAAAATGATTGAATAAGGTATATAAGATATCAACATCGCTTCCCGACCAACTGACACAGATCAAAGTGTAACTTTTTCCAAAATTCAATGGATTTAGGAGAGGTTGTTTCACAAGAAAAACAAAATCAATATTCACACAAATATCAACTATCATATATGCACAAATTTTAATCTAACTTCTCATTAGGTTTCTTATTTACTGCGAAAAATCAAAAATGAATTCAAAAAACTTCAAATGCGTCTGCTGAACAATACAAATAAATAAATTTGCATTCATTTTGTCAGTGTTTCTCCAAAGGTGCGATATCACTCTCTGCCTATTGTCTAAGAGAAATAAAAACGTAGCTGTATGTATGTAGTCACTACCACGTATAAAATGAAAGACGATGAATTTTCTGTTCGCAGAACTGTTGTTCATTATTTTTGGGGTATTTTCTCATTTGTGATTATTCAAATCAAATAGGGACAAAGACCGTACAACGATTTGATGGGAATGACTTTTGCCAAGGACGTGTATTGTTTTATTGAAAAAATTTACTGTTACCAAAATAAACTAAGTTTTAAATGTTTATTGTACCTACCTAGGATCTTTTGAATTAAGACATGTGTATTCATACCTGGAAGAAAGTTTGCAGGTGTTTGAATTAATTAATTCGAAAAAATGGAACAAACAGCAAACAGTTTTCAATGAACAAAAAGGTGTATTGAAAAACCACGTTTTTTAACAAAAAATTTATAAGTTTAGACATTTTCTACAAATTGAATGATTGTATACACTTAAAGTATGTACAAAAAGTACGAGTAATAAACCCTAATTAAGTATGCAAAACCTTTACAGGGAGCA